>CAUYLG010025803.1:0-123373 GCA_963573385.1 Cacajao melanocephalus | reverse complement strand
CACCATGGAATACTATGCAGCCATAAAAAACAATGAGTTTGTGTCCTTTGTAGGGACATGGATGAACCTGGAAACCATCATTCTCAGCAAACTGACACAAGAACAGAAAATCAAACACTGCATGTTCTCACTCATAGGTGG
This sequence comes from Cacajao melanocephalus, assembly GCA_963573385.1. Lineage (NCBI taxonomy): Eukaryota > Metazoa > Chordata > Mammalia > Primates > Pitheciidae > Cacajao > Cacajao melanocephalus. The sequence goes on along the minus strand of CAUYLG010025803.1, from coordinate 123,232 downwards.
GTGTTGAACAATGAGAACACATGGAAACAGGGAAGGGAGCCTCACACACTGGGGTCTGTTGGGGGGAAATAGGGGAGAGACAGCGGGGGTGGGGAGTTGGGGAGAGATAGTATGGGGAGAAATGCCAGATATAGGTGATAGGGAGGAAGGCAGCAAATCACACTGCCATGTGTGTACCTATGCAACAATCTTGCATGTTCTTCACATGTTCCCCAAAACCTAAAATGCAATAAAAAAATAAAAATAAAAATAATAGGTAAGTGGTAACTACTGAAAGCCCTAAGAGGGAATTATAAAACTTGTACAAAAATCCTAGTCAAGAGACAAGAAATTCTACAATTTGTTTGCCCTTTTCAAGAATGCTACAACAATGTCTTTGTATATACATGACTGTGTACATTGAGTGTTTCTACAAGTTCAAAACCTAAAAGTGGTCTTGTTGGGTTAAAGAAAATGTGAATTTGTAATTCCAACAGATGCTGCCAAAATCCTCTCTCTGTAGGTAGCGTATTAATTTACATTTCCACTAGCAATATGTAGGAATGTCCCCTATATGCAGAATGTTTCCTTCTCCCTCACTCCTGTCAAATCTTGGCCAAGAGGATAAGCAAAAATTAGTTCCAGCCCTTTTGAGGAAGTCCTATGACTTTACCTTGTAGTTGACAGCACACTTTCCCATTACGATGAATCTTATCTTTTAACTCTTAACTGGTCTGGCTCCCAACAGGCTGCTTGCCATTCTACGCCCCCTTATGTTGATTCAAATGTCATCTGCTGTCAGTATTTCCTTATGTCCCACCTCCTAGAATAATGGAGCCAGCTTAAATCAAGACTGAACTCTTCACTCCCATTTCCAGTATCAGATATTGGAAAGTTTTATGCACTCCTTGGAATCAGCCTTATAATCAAGTCCTTTCTCTAAGCTTTGTTACTAACTTCCTTGAAGCCCAGGCAACTGAGGGCTCAACATGTCTCAAAGGCAACGGAAATCATTTAAGTTACATCCAGGTTTATGAAAGTTGGGACTACTGATCTTCATCTCGAGTGTTTCCATGCTTCCTCCTTCTTCTCCCTTAGTTCCTGAAAGATCACCAATTGCAGTTCCAGTGACTTCATTTGTAAGGGGCTCTCAGACTCTGGTTAGGATTGGCAAAGTACATAGGGAGAGATTACCACCAGCCTCAGTCTTTGCATGCTCTAGACTGTATGTACCTCATTATTTAGCTGTGTCATGTGTGAGTTAGTCCCTCTTACCAGTATTTACTTATCCTTCACAGTTCCAAAATCATTCTTTATCCACAAGTTAAAGTCAGACAGGCCTGGGTTTGAATTCCAGATGGACCACGAACACATCATATGATTTCAGGCAGCTTATTTAACTTATCTAAGCCTCAGTTTCCTCATTGATAAAATGAGGACATGGAGCTGGGTATGGTAGCTCACGCCTATAATCTTAGCATTTTAGAAGGCAGAGTCAGGCAGACTGCTTGAGCCCAGGAGTTCAAGACTGGCCTGGGCAACATGGTAAAACCTTGTCTTTACCAAAAATACACACACAAAAAAACTTATCTGGGTGTGATGGCATGTACCTGAAGTCCCAGCTACTCAGTAGGCTGAGGTGGGAAGATCACTTAAGCCTAGAGGGTTGAGGCTGCAGTGAGCTGTGATTGAGTCACTACACTCCAGCCTGGGTGACAGAGTGAGACTCTGTCTCCAAAAAAAAAAAAAAAAAAAAAAAGGGGGAAAAAGAAAAGAAAGATGACATACCTTTCTGGGTTCTGGGTTCTGGGAGGGCCAAGATAATATGTACAAAAAGCAACCAGCACAAGGGTTGGCATGTAGCATAAATGCAGGAAATACTAGTTTCCTTCACTTACCCCCCTGGCAGGGAAGCAAAATACTATTTTATCAGTATTTTACTTTCTCATAAGCCTATATTTTCATTGCATCTTCAGCCCAAATCTAAACTTATTCCTTCCTTGCTTATTTTTGCTAATATGTAAAACTCAACATACACAAAAAAGGAATTTCTTTACAGCCCTTAGGATTTGGTTTTTATAATTTTTCTTGGTATTTTTGTTTAGTCTGAGTATTTTTTTTTGCCAGGTTTCTACTGATTTGGGGCTTAGACTTATTGTTACTATTACAAGGTAAATGTTTTAAATTCTTCCATTATTAAATGCATTATTATTATTGAATGAAAGGCTAAAGAATCCAGAAAACAGCAGACCCCTATTTCTGCATTAGTAAAAAGTATTACAGAGTTGGCAGTGACTTGTTACCCGAGGCTTACAGACAGTGCTCTTAGTTCCTGAGGAAGTCTATCTACAAGGCACAAAACATTTGATTCATACAACAGTTTCTGTAACCAACCTCTCTATCTCAGTAATAAAAATACGATCTTACTATGTCTTGAAAATTCACAGGGCAAGTTAGAAAGAAAAATAAAAGAGAAAGAAAATGGATGAGCAGATTCTGTGGGAGAGAGAAAAACAATTTTGCTTTCAGTTTATCTGATTAGGCTGTGATAACGCCCTCTACAGAACTGTCCATCATGGCTTCACTTAGGTCAGACAAGAGTCTGACCCCAGTGCCTAGGCAACAAAGGGCAAACAATGCCAAATTCAATTTTAGCTGATTCTTGAAAGAAGAAAAAAATATTTTTCAAGAAGCCTGTTGAGAACACCACACCAATCTCACATTTTTCACTTTTGACACGTTAATACTTTATAACATAAAGGAAGAAGCAAAGAGGACAAGATAAAGAAAGCAGAGACCAACAAACACGGAAACGCTGTTCAGGTTCTTAGTTATTGACCTCAATTCTAGGAATTTACTGAGATAGAGAGGTTGGTTACAGAAACTGTTGTATGAATCAAATGTCTTGTGCCTTATAGACAGTCTTCCTCAGGAACTAAGAGCAGTGTCTGTAAGCCTTGGGTAACAAGTCACTGCCAACTCTGTAATAATTTTTACCTACTCCAGAAGCAGGGGCCCTGCCGTTTTCTGGATTCTTTAGCCTTTTATGTCTTCCCTGGATTCAATCTAAAATTTTATATTTAAAAGTGATACTTTCCCACTTAAAGCACATTTTTCCTGGGGAAAATCTCAATCTTAGGCGCTTTATGCATGGCATATTTAATTTCTCAAAAAGCATTTTCAGTTATTAGGAAAAAGTGAAATTATGCTTCCCCAAGGCCCAGCAAAATTATATTTGTCAACAATGTAATAGTGAGTTTCAGGCTTTCTTACATTATTACTTGATTTCTGTGTCTGTTCAGGTCCTCAAAGATACAGATGCCAAGGTGGAACCAGATGTGCAAGAAATGTATTAGGAGAAACACCTATGGAAAATAAACAAGTGAGAGATCAGAAATAGGAGAGGAGAGCTCTCTGACAACAATGGGGATCTGACACCTGTAAAAGGGGAGAGTGAAAGACAGGAGAGAAGGCAAGAGGACTGAGGAAAAGGAGCTTCAGCCTGCAGTATGGTTCTGAGACAGTCTTGGCCAGGCTGATGGGAAGTCCTGGAGCAAAGATTGCCTACTGTAGGAGGCATCAGGCAGGATGGCATGGCTTTCATACCCCAATATGTTCAGCTATTGGCTAGTAGCAACCTGGGGTAAGCATGGCCTTGGCATAAACACTGCAGCAGACCCAAAGGTGTAACAGCAGGAAGCTGTCTGACAGTTATGTTCCTTGAAGCAGTTCCTCTTGAAGTAAGATCTGAGCAGTGTACTACTGTGGCTACTACAACTTCTTAGATAACTATACACTTTAAATCATTTTTGAAATAAAATAGGTATGCATACATACATATGTACAATATACTAGCTCTCCAGATAAACAAATAATGTGGATTAAACTTGCTAATAAGATTCAAGTGAAGTCTTGACCTTTTTATTGAGAGACATTAAAAATTCTATAGATCCTCGAAGAATTCTAGATAATGGTACTGAATGAATGCTAGTTCAGGCACCCAAAATACCACTGGACATCAGTAGTCATAAAGAACATTTATGGTATTCAGGTGCTGTAGTAGTCCATTTTTCATACTGCTATAAAGAGCTACCTGAGACTGGGCAATTTATGAAGAAAAGAGGTTTAATTGATTCACAGTCTTGCAGGTTGTACAGGAAGCACAGCTGGGAGGCCTCAGGAAACTTATAATTATGGCAAAAGGTAAAGGGGAAGCAAGCACTTCTTACCATGGTGGAGCAGGGGAGAGAGAGAAAGTGAAGAGGGAAGAGCTACACATTTTCAAACAACCAGGTCTCATGAGAACTCACTCACTGTCATGAGAATAGCAAGGGGGAAATCCATCCCCATGATCCAATCACCTCCCATCAGGTTCCTCCTCCAACACTGGGGATTACAATAGGACAGGAGATTTGGGTGGGGACGTAAATCCAAACAATATCATTCCACCCTGGTCCCTCCAAAATCTCATGTCCTTCTCATATTAAAACATAATCATGTCTTCCCAACAGTTCCCTAGAGTTTTAACCCACTCTAGCATTAACTCAAAAGTCCAAGTCCAAAGTTGCATCTGAGACTAGGCAAGTCCCTTCTGCCTATGAGCCTGTAAAATAAAAAACAAGTTAGTTGCTTCCAAGATACAATGGGGGTACAGACATTGGGTAAATGCTCCCTTTCCAAATGGGAGAAATTGGCCAAAGCAAAGAAGCTGCATGTCTCATGAAAGTCCGAAACCCAGCAGGGCAGTCATTAAATCTTAAAGCCCCCAAATAATCTCCTTTGACTCCATGTATCACATCCAAGACATGCTGATGCAAGAGGTGAATGCTCAAGGCCTTGGGTGGTTCCACTCCTATGTCTCTGTGGGTTATGGCTCCCACACCTGCTTCCACAGGCTGGTGTTGAGTGCCTGTGGCTTTTCCAGCTGCACAGCGCAGGCTGTGGGTGGATCTACCATTCTGAGGTATGGAAAACAAGTGACCTTCTTCTCACAGATCCACTGGGCAGTGCACCAGTGGGGACTCTGTGTGGGGACTCCAATGCCACCTTTCCCCTCTGCATTGCCCTAGTGGAGATTCTCCATGAGGGATCTGCCCCTGTAGCAGACTTCTACCTGGACATCCAGGCATTTCCATACATCATCTGAAATCTAGGTGGAAGCCTTTAAGCTTTAACTCTTGCCCTCTGCACATCCAAAGGCCAAACACCATGTATAAGCTGCCAAGGCTTGGGTCTTGCACTCTCTGAAATAATGGCCTTAGAATTACCCTGGCCCCATTTAACCTTGGCTGGAGCTGGAGCAGCTGTGATGCAAAGTGCCAGGTCCCAAGGCTTCACAGAGCAGTGAGGCTTTGGGCCTGGCCCATGAAACTGTTTTCTCCTTGTAGGCCTCCAGGCCTGTGATAAGAGGGACTGATGCAAAGGTCTCTCAAATGTCTTGGAGACATTTTCCCCATTGTCTTGGCTATTAACATTGGGCTCCTCCTTACTTACATAAATTTCTGCAGCTGACTTGAATTCTTTCCTAGAAAATGGGTTTTTCTTTTCTACTACATGATCAGGCTGCAGATTTTCCAACCTTTTATGCTCTGCTTCCATTTTAAATATAAGTTCCAATTTCAGACCGTCTCTTTGTGACTGCATATGAACATAAGCTGTTAGAAGCAGCCAGGTCAGTTCTTAGATGCTTTGCTACTTAGAAATTTCTTCTGCCAGATACCCTAAATCAGCTCTTTCAAGGTCAGAGTTCCACAGATCTCTAGGGCAGGGGCACAATGCCACAAGCCTCTTTGCTAAAGCATAGCAAGAGTGACCTTTACTTCAGTTTCCAGTAAGTTTCTCATTTCCATCTGAGACCTCCTCAGCCTGGACTTCATTGTCCATATCACATATCACTATTCACCAAGTCTCTAGGAAGTTTCAAACTTTCTCTCATCTTCCTGTCTTCTGAGCCCTACAAAACTGTTCCAACCTATGCCCATTACTCAGTTCAAAGTTGATTCCACATTTTTGGGCATCTTTATAGCAATGCCCCCATTCTCTACCAATTTTCCATATTAGTCCACTCTCACACTTATATTAAGAACTACCGGAGACTGGGTAATTTATGAAGAGAAGAGGTTTAATTGATTCACAGTTCTGTAGGCTATGTGGGAAGCATGCCTGGGAGGCCTCGGGAAACTTACAATCATGGTGGAAGCCAAAAGGGAAGCAAGCATGTCTTACCATGGCAGAGCAGGACAGGGAGAGGGAGAGAGAAAGGTGGGGGAAGAGAGACAGAGAGAGAGAGAGAAAGACAGAGAGACAGAGCACGCAAAGAGGGAAGTGCTATGCACTTTCAAACAGCCATATCTCATGAGCACTTACTCACTATCACGAGAACATCAAGAGGGAAATCCATCACCATAATCCAATCACCTCTTACCAGTCCCTCCCCCTAGTATTGGGGATTACACTTCAACATGAGATTTGGTTGGGGACACAAATCCAAACCATATCAGGTGGTAAATGAAGTTTGGGCTCAAGTCTATCTTATGGATCTACCCTATAGTTATTTTGGTAGGTTTTTTTTTTTGAGAGAGTCTTGCTCTGTTGCCAGGCTGGAGTGCAATGTCTCAATCTTGGCTCACTGTAACCTCCGCCTCCCAGGTTCAAGTGATTCTTCTGCCTCAGTCTCCCAAGTAGCACACCATCATGCCCGGCTAATTTTTGTATGTTTAGTAGAGATGGGGTGTCACCATATTGGCCAGGCTCGTCTCGAACTCCTGACCTCGTGATCTGCCCACCTCGCCTCCCAAGGTACTGGGATTACAGATGTGAACCACTGCATCTGGCCTATTTCTGTAGTTCTAATGTATCCTATATATAGACTATATGTAGACATGATTTGCTTTTTTTTTTTTTTTTTTTTTTTTAGACTGAGTCTCACTGTCACCCAGGCTGGAGTGCAGTGGCATGATCCCAACTCACTGCAACCTCCACCTTCCAAGTTCAAGCAATTCTCCAACCTCAGCCTCCCAAGTAGCTGGGACTACAGGTTCGTGCCACCATGCCTGGCTAATTTTTTTGTATTTTTAGTAGAGACAGGTTTCACCATGTTGGCCAGGCTGGTCTTGAACTCCTGACCTCAAGTGATTTACCAGCCTTGGCCACCCAAAGTGCTGAGATTACGGGTGTGAGCCACTGTGCCTGGCCAACATACTTTAAAAATGGTCTAATTCCTACAGTGGGATGTAGAGAAAGAGCTAATACTGTAGGAGGACCAAATGGAAGCCCTTCGAACTCCTTTTGTCCTATGCTAATGGTAAACTAAAAGCAACATAACATCCTTGGAAGAACTGTCAAGATTAATGCCACCACCAAAGACTTAAAAAATGCAGGTGTGATTCCTAACATTCCCATTTAATTTGGCCAGTGCATATTTATTCATCTTGGATAATGAATATGGATTTTTGTAAACTTAATCAGGCAATGTCAGTTGCAACTGTTGTTCCAAATGTGATAACTTGAGCAAATCAATATAAGTATCTGGCATGTACTACTTAGCTATTGATCTTAAAATTTTTTCCCCTTCAAAAAATTCTCAAGAATTACCATGAGCCTTTTGCTTTCACCTATTAGAGACAAAAGCACACCTTCAAGCTTTTGTCTCAGAACTATGTGAATTCCTGCACTGTCATATTCTTGATCATCTTGACATGCCACAAAGTATTATGTGTCTACTTCATTTAGAATATCATGCGAAATTGCACCTGGTAAGCAGGTAGTAGTGAAAATCTTTATACTTATTCTATGTATTAAATTTCTTCTGCTGAAATAACTAGTGTGAATTCTGTTTTCATATTCTAACACAACCCCAAATCCTAATTTCCAAACTCTTTATGGACTAAGCCAAAAATTATTGCTGAATGTCTATGATTTTTCCATGAAAGTCTGAGTTTCTCCGTAAGAGTCAGAGGTCTTTGATATAATTGATGTGAGTACCACACATGAGATATTCAAATAAATTTTACTACTAGACTCAAAATTGCCTTTGACTCTTTTGTATGATACTAGAGTCAATCCTGGTGCCTTGGCTAATTTTGCATTATCTGTGGAGTAGAGATAATTATGTTAGGGGCTGAATTGTGTTCTCCCAAAATTCGTATGTTGAAGCCCTAAATCCCAGTATCTCAAATGTGACTTTTTGGAGATAGGGCCTTTAAAGAGGTGATTAAGTTAAAATGAAGCCATTATGATGTGCCCTAATGCAATCGAATTGCTTTTTCTTCTCCTCTTTTTTTTCCTTTTTGAAACAGGGTCTCACTCCAACATCCAGGCTGGAGTGCAGTGGTGACACAATTATGACTCACTGCTGCCTTGACTTCCCAGGGTTAGGTGGTTCTCCTTTCTCAGTCTCCCAAGTAGCTGGGTCTACAGGTGCACACTACCATGACCAGCTAAGTTTTGTATTTTTGTATTTTTTTTTTTTTTTTTAGAGATGGGTTTTCTATATGTTACCCACGCCAGTCTTGACTCCTGGGCTTAAATTATCCACCAGCCTCAGCCTCCCAAAGTGCTGGAATTACAGGTATGAGCTACCACTTCTGGCCTCTTCTCCTCTTATAAGAGGAAATTTGGATATACAGAGAGACACCAGAAATGTATGAGCAAAGAGGAAAAACCTGCTAGGATACAGTGAGTAGGCAGCCATCTGCAAACTCAGGACAAAGTCCTCAGGAGAAACCAAACCTGCTTACACCTTACCCTGATCTTGGAATTCCAGCCTCCAGAACTGTGAAAAAATATTCTGTTGTTTAAGCTATCCAGTCTGTGACATTTTGTTATGCCAGCTCTAATAATAATAAATAACCTATGGTGTAAAGGTGTAATATGGACTTAAAAACCTTAGGTGTAAGATACATAAAGGTTGCAACAGTGGCAGTGACTTTGTCATCTATTTTGTTGTGTTTGTGCATCTGGCTCTACAGGTTGCACTCTTAATCACTATGCTATGCCAGATTATACATAAGAGGCAAGGATGCCTATAGATGTAGCCAATCACAAATATGCTGTTTTTACTGAATTGAAGGCAAATGAGGAGAGCATTTTATATCTAATACCTAAGTTAAAGTCACTTTTAAACTTACATAGCCCTCAACACTTTTCCTTGGGCAAACAATATTAAAAAGTAATCTCTTTTGGTCATGAAGTTCATACATTCATAATCCAAAAGCAATCACATACATACAATTTCTAAATTCAAATATAAAAATTCTGATGATAATGAATAAGAATCATGTCTGGATAATGCAACAAACATTTTCATATACATTAACCCTATTTGATCCTCATAAGAACCTTGTAAATAAGCAGCAGCGGCAGCAGCACATTACTCATACTTTGTAGACGAGGAAACTGAGGCTAGGAAAAACAGAAGCAGCAAGATCGTAAGGCCATTGGGAGGTAGTTTGGTATCAACTTCAGGGCTCCAGCTCTTTTGAACCACTATCGCCACTTCTCAGAGAAATCAAGTAGGCTGCAATATTAATGCCAGCATTTTCTTGACTGTTGTAATATCACTTTTAGCAAAGGCACTGAGAATCCTGAGGGACAGCAAAGCAGTTAGGACCAGAAATTTACAGTTTTCTGTGCCTCAGCCTAGATTGCATCATGACTCAGCATTAGTGAAAGGAAAAAGTGACCCATGGCGCCATATCTGGCTGTGTGAGATTTTCTTCTGCTGATTTTTTTTCCTCCACGTACTGCTCCAACTTGATCCTGTTTAGTGAATGAGGCCTGACGGCAAATCGAAGACTAAATAAAAAGCTCCCTGCCGAAGTGCTGTCACAGCGGCTCAACCTAGGCTCCCTGGAACTTTGGCAAGCGGAAGAATCCTTTGTCTTCAGACTATGACAAGAGGGGGAAAAAATCCCAACTATTCGGCTGTGTAGCATCATTCAAGCATGCCTTAATGGGGAAGGTCTAATGAGGAATGCAGTCTTTGAAAAACCTAGCGTTAAAAACTCCCAAAGCATTCTCACTGTACAATTCTACACAATTATAATTAATAGGATTCAAACTACAAATCAGAGATTATGTTATCGTTTTACCCAGTTTGATGGCCATGGATGCTTCTTTCCTTTACTGGTTATGTTCAAAGAGATTTTGGCCTGTTATAACCAAATGTGTAGGAGAAAACATCCCTATTCTTCCTGGATTCTATGGAGGTAGCAGGAATAAGAGAATAAAAGAAAAGCCAATTTTAAACTCCCAAATGAACCGCAGCTGCTCCAGGCCCTTTCCAATCCCCGCCCCCTGCTGCTGTTGACCTATTAATGGATTCCTGCTCTTTAGCTTAACTCAGCTTTCACAGGGAGCTGGACCTAAAACCAGTTTTGAACAGTTTTTGAAGGTACACAGAGATCCTGTCCAAATACAGGATATAGGTTTATGGTAGGTAAAATTCATGCATCATTATTCCTCTATAATTTGTCTTCAATAAATTCAAGAACATTCACTTCCAACATTGTACTTTCTGCCTGGTAAAAATGCTTCCATCAAACAAACAAACAAACTACAAAGAGGGTCACAGAACTTCCAAACTGCATGTGTGATGGGATAATTGTATGGCATTTGATTTATATATCAATAAAACTGTTCTTTTCTTAAAAGTATATGTATAGTTGGAAAAAGGGAAAAGGATAAAGTTATTAAATGTAGAATTTTCTTGATTTAAAACAATTATTACTAGAGGAGGGGGCAAAGGAGAATTACTGTTTAATGAGCACAGAGTTTCAGTATGGGAAGATGAAAAAGTTCTGGAAATGGACAGTGGTGATGGTTGCACGACAATGTACTTAACACTGCTGAAAATGTAATATTATTGTTTAATTAAAAATAATATTACTCTAACAAGACTACATGTTCATTGTGGAGACTTCAGAAAAAGATACAAAAAAGGAAAATATAAATCACTTAAAATCCCACTACTAGGACCAATCAGTTTTAATACTTTTATATACATATTCTCCCAAGTTTTGTCGAAAATAAATATTTAAACATGTAAGTAAATAAAACTGGGATTGTATAGGCATGTTACTTGACAACCTACTTCTCTTACTCAAAATATATGAATATGAATATATAATATCTTTCCATGTTGTAGTAATCCATTCTTGCACTGCTATAAAGAAATGCCAGAGACAGAGTAGCTAATAAAGAAAAGCTCGGTGCTGCGGCTCATACCTGTAATCCCAGCACTTTGGGAGGCCGAGGCAGGCAGATCATGAGGTCAGGAGATGGAGACCATCCTGGCCAACACGGTGAAACTCCATCTCTACTAAAAATACAAAAACTAGCTGGATGTGGTGGCACATGCCTGTAATCCCAGCTGCTCAGGAGGCTGAGGCATGAGAATTGCTTTAAACCAAGAGGCAGAGGTTGCAGTGAGTCAAGATCTCGCCATTGCACTCTAGTCTGGCGACAGAGCAAGACTCCATCTCAAAAAAAAAAAAGAACTTATAAAGAAAAGGGGTTTAATTCACTCTAGATTCTGTTGCAGGCTATACAGGAAGTGTAGCAGCTTCTGCTTCTGCGGCGGCTTCAGGAAGCTTCTAATGATGGTGGAAGGCAAACGGGGAAAGAGGAATCTCAGACGGAAGGAGCAAGAGAAGGAGACAGTGAGGGAGGAGGTACTGCACACTTTTAAACACCCAGATCTCACGAGAGCTCACTCACTATCATGAGAACAGCACTAATGGGATGGTGCCAAACCATTTACGAGAAATCCATTCCTGTGATCCAACCACCTCCCTCCACCTCCAACAGTGGAGAATACAATTTGACATGAAATTTGATGGGGACGCAGATCCAAACCATATCACATGTATATATAAATCAATCGTCTGCATCATCATTTTCAGTGGCCCCATAGTTGATAGATTTTTCAAAGTTTTTGCTCTTTTAGATGTATCCTAAACATCCTTGTACATACCTCTTGCACAATTATTTCCTTAGGATAAACCCAGAGGTATACCCAGTATGTTCTTTATATCCATCAGTTCTGCATCCATGGATACAACCAACCTCAAATCAAAAATATTCAGAAAAAAAATTCCACAAATCTCCAAAAAGCAAAACTTGAATTTGCTGTGTGTACTATGTGTACAAGTACTATGTTGAATCCATGCAAATGAAGTGATATGTATGCATTGTATAAGTATCATGAGTAATCTAGAGATGATTTAAAGTATACAAAAGGATATGTGTAGATTACATGCAAATACTATATTTTATATAAGAGACTTAAGCATCCATGGGTTTTGGTACCTCTGGGGTACCAAATTCCTCACTGATACTGAGGGGCAACTGTAATCGCTGGGTATGCACATTTTCAAAAGTCAATACTTGGTGCACTCCAAAAAAGACTGAACCAATTTTTATTCCTACTGAAAATACATGAAATTACTACATTGAGTGCATATTATCACTCTTCCTCATCTTTGTCAGTCTTATAAGTTAAAAAAATTCTAATTTCAATTTTTATTTTTTTAATTACTAGAGAAGATAAACTCTTTTCCTAGATATTCCTTGACTCTTTGTTATTTTTTGTGAATTTCATGTTCATGTCCTTTGCCAATGTAGCTTTTGTGTGTGGATTTTTATTTATGTATATGTAAGAGTTCTTTTATACAGTATTAAGGATCTTATCCCTATTTATTATATCATTTTAGTTAATGGAGCTTTTGCTATCTAGATATTTTTAATTTTGTACAGAGTCAAATCTATCATCCTTTTCTTTTCCTTATAATTTTTTATTCCCAAATGATATGTGTTCACTTATATTTATCTATAAATATATAAATATGTATCTATCTTTTGATACTTTATATCTTTTTTTAAAAATGTGATATAATAAAGATCATACATAAAAAATTCAGACCTTTTATCAGGCTCAGTGGCTAAAGACTAAAAGTTTTTCCTCCGAAATCAGAAATAAGAAAAGGATATCCACTTTTACCACTTGTATTCAACATAGAATTGAAAGTTCTAGTCAGAACAATTGACAAGAAAAAGAAATAAAAGTCATCCAAACTGGAAAGGAAGAAGTAAAATTGTCTCTGTTCACAGATGGCGTTATTTGATATGTAGAAACCTCCAAAGAGTCCACCAAAAAAAAAGCTGTTAGAATTAATAAACAAATTCAGCAATGGTGCAAGATGCAAAATCAACACACAAAAATTAGCATTTCTATACAGTAACAATGAACAATCAAAAAAAGAAATTAAAAAAACCCAATTCCATGTACAATAGCATCAAAAAGAATAAAATGCTTAGAAATAAACTTAACCAAGGAGATAAAAGGCATGAATGAAAGCTGTAAAACATTGCTGAAAGAAAGTAGACACAAATTGAAAGACATCATGCATTCATGGATTAGAAGACAATGTTGTTAAGATGTCAATAGTAGCCAAACAATCTACAGATTCAACGTAATCTCCATCAAAATCTCAATGACATTTTTAGCAGAAAAAAAAAATCCATCCTAAAATTCATGTGGAATCTCAAAGGACCCAAATAGTAAGAAAAAAACATCTTTAAAAAGACAAATGTGTAGGTTTCACACTTTCTTATTTCAAAATTTACTTAGTACAAAGCTACAGTAATCAAAACAGTGTTATAATGGCATACAGACAGACATTTAGACCAGTACAACAGAATAGAGTCCAGAAATCAACTCTGGCTATAAATGGCCAAATAATGTTCTACAAGAGTGCCAAGATCATTCAGTAGGAAACATGTGTTGAAAAAACTGGATATCCATATACCAAATAATAAAGTTGGACCCTTACCTTATACCATATACAAAAATTAGGCTGGATGTGGTGGCTCACACCTACAATCCCAGCACTTTGGGAGGCTGAGGTGGGTGGATCATCTGAGGTCAGGAGTTTGAGACCAGCCTGGCCAATATAGTGAAACCTTGTCTCTGCTAAAAATACCAAAGTTAGCCACGCATAGTGGTGATGCCTATAATCCCAGCTACTTGGGAGGCTGAGGCAGGAGAATCACTTGAACCCAGGAGGCGGAGGTTGCAGTGAGTAGAGATGGCACCACTGCACTCCAGCCTGAGCAACAAGAGCAAAACTCCATCTCAAAACAGACACACACACACACACACACACACACACACACACATACACAAACAGAAATTAAGACTAGACCAAAGTCCTAAATGTAAAAGCTAAAACTAGAAAACTCCTAGAAAAACACAGGGGCAAGTTTCATGACACTGGACTTGGTAATGATTTCTTGAATCTAACATGAACAGCAAAGACAACAAAAGAAAAAATAGTGTGCCTTACCAAAATTTAAAACTTTCATGCATCAAAAGACACTATCAACAGAGTAAAAAGGCAACCCACAGAATGGGAAAAAATATTTGCAAATCATAAATCTGATGGGGGTTAATATCAAGGATACATAAAAACCTACAACTCAACATCAAAAAACAAATATTCCAATTTTAAAAATGAACAAAGGGCCAGAACAGACATTTCAGCAAAGAAGACACATAAGATGGCCAATAAGCACAAGAAAAGATACTCAGCACCACTAATTATTAGAGAAATGTAAATCAAAATCACAAAATGAGATACCAGGTCATACCTATTAAGAATGCTATTATTGGCTGAGCCCAGTGACTCATACCTCTCATCTCAGCATTTTGGGATAATTGCTTAAGGCCAGGAGTTTGTAACCAGCCTGGGCAACATAGTGAGACCCTGTCTCTATAAAAAAATGGAAAAAAAAAAAACAGCCAAGCATTGTAGCATGCATCTGTAGTCCTAGCTACTCTAGAGGCTAAGGCAGGAGGATCACTTGAGCCCAAGAGGTCAAGACTACAGTGAGCCATGATCATGTGACTTGTCCACTTTAGCCTGGGCAAGACCCAGAGCAAGACCCTGTCTCTTAAAAAAAATAAAATTAGAGAAAAATTAAGATAGAAAATATCAAGTTTTTGCAAGGATGTGTATAAATTAGAACTCTTGTGCATTGCTGGTAGGAGTGTAAAATGGTGCAGCCACTGTGGAAAACAGTATGGCAGGTCTTTATAAAATTAAACTTAGAATTACCATGTGATTCAACAATACCACTTCTAGGTATAGACCCCATAGAATTGAAAGAAGGGGGCCAGGTGTGGTGGCTCACACCTGTAAACCCAGCACTTTGGGAGGACAAGGCAGGTGGATTACTGAGGTCAGGAGTTCAAAACTAGCCTGGCCAACATGGTGAAACCCTGTCACTACGAAAAATAAAAAAATTAGCTGGGCATGGTGGTGGGCACCTGTAATCTCAGCTACTCAGGAGGGTGAGGCAGGAGAATTGCTTGAATCTGGGAGGCGAAGGTTGCAGTGAGCCAAGATTGCTCTATTGTACTCCAGCCTGGATGACAAGAGCAAAACTCAAAAACATGTATCTCTACAAAGACTTAAACTCAAATGTACATAGCCTCACTATTCAGAATAGCTAAAAGGCAGAAACAACCTACATATCCATCAATGGATAAGTGAATAAACAACATCTAGTATATACATACAATGGAATATTGTTGATCCTTAAAAGAAATGAAATTCTGACACATGCTACAATATGAATGAATCTTGAAAATACTATGCTAAGTAAAACAGGCCAGTCTCAAAATGCCAAATGTTGTATGATTCTACTCATATGAAGTACCTTGAGTAATTAAGTTTATGAAGACAGAAAGTAGCATGGCAGTTGCCAAGGGCTAAGGGCTAGGGGCTTGAAGGAATGGAGAATTGGTTTTTAATGGGTACAGAGTTTCAATTTGGGAAGATGAAAAAGTCCTGGAGGTGGATGGTGGTGATAAGTGCACACAATATGAATGCACTTGTTGCCACTGAACTGTATACTTAAAAATGGCTAAAATGGTCAATTTTATGTTACATATATTTTACCACAAAAAAATTTAAAGTGTATTTGCTATAAAAGTATCCAAACAATACAAAAATTTATTAAGTAAACTTCTTTCGCTTTTTCTATCTAAATCTTTTATTTATCATGTCTAATTTTGGTGTTAGGAATGAAGTGGATCCAGCTTTAATCTTTCCTGGTCCCAGGATTATTATTTAAAAATCCCTTTTTGCCCCTACTGATTTAAAATATCTGCTAGGTGTGCTAGCGCATGCCTGTAGGCCCATCTTCTTGGAGGCTGAGGCAGACGGATGGCTTGAGCCCAAGAGTGCAAGGCTGTGGTGCACTGTGATTGTGCCTGGAAATAACCACTGCATTCCAGCTTGGGCAAGATAGGGAGATACTGTTTCTAAAAAAAAAAACCTTAAAAAATTCTTCTTTCATCCTATACTAAATTATATATCTAACAGGTCCATTTCTAAACTTTCAATTTTGTTTTGTGCTTCCAATGGCCAATTTCTTCCTTCCTCTCACTTTCTTTAAGTATCAGATTTTATTTAAGGTATAAATTATATGCAGTAAAATGTGCAGATCTTAAACAGTTCAATGAGTTGTTGACAAATGCATATATCCACTAGCAGATATCACCATTAAGATACAGAACATTTCTATCATCCCAGAAAGATGCCTTGTGCCCTAGTCAGTCTCCAACCACAAAAGCAAGGATTTTTCCGATTTCTTTCACCAATGACTAGTTTTAAAATTTCATATAAATGAAAAAAATAAGAATATACTCTGTTGTGCCTGCTTTCTTTGATTCTGCACAAGTTTTTTGCAGTTTATCTACTGAATGGTATAAATCACATCTTTATAATTCTTTGAATAATTAAGACTCTGTGACATTTTTTGGAGCTTCGTTTTGGTCATCTTCCTCTACTACATTAAATTTCAATTCATTAAATAAATACTGGCTGGGTGCAGTGGCTCCTTTCTGTAATCGTAGCACTTTGGGAGGCTGAGGCAGGTGGGTCACCTGAGATCAGGAGTTCGAGACCAGTCTGGCCAATATGGAGAAGCCCTGTCTTTACTGAAAATACAAAAATTAGCTAGACGTGGTGATAGGTGCCTGTAATCCCAGCTACTCAGGAGGCTGAGGCAGGAGAACCCCTTGAATCCCTGGGGTGGAGGTTGCAGTGAGCCAAGATCATGCCACTTCACTCCAGCTTGGGTGAAAGAGTGAAACTCTGTCTCAAAAAAAAAAAAAAATCAATACTGAATGGTTAATATGGTGCGTAATAATTTACTTTGTGGTTTACTATAATTATTGTCTTTTTTTTTCTTTCCAATTTTTGTTACCAGAATAGAAGTAGTGTTTTTCTTATATGATTCATTAATTTTTACAGAGTTGGCAACCATCTACTTTCGGAACACCTAGTTTCAGAACATTTCTATTATCTCAAAAAGAAACCTTGTACCCATTTATAGTCACTCTCGATTCCTATCCATAGCCTTAGGTAATCTTTCATCTACTTTCTGTCCCTTTAGAATCGTCTTTTCTGGATATCTCATATATGTGGAGTTATATAATATGTGTTCCTTTGTGTCTGGTGTCTTTCACTGAGCATAATATTTTTGAAGTTCATACATGTTGTAACTCAGATCCTTCTTATTGCCAAATAGTATTCCTTTACATGGCTACAGCACATTTCGTTTATCCAGTTGATGGGCATTTTGACTTTTTCTATTTATGTCTATTGTGAATAATGAGGCTATGAACATTTGAGTGTGAGTCTTTGTACAGATATACATTTTTATTTCTCCTAGGTATATACTTAGGAGTAGAACTGTTGGGTGATATGGTAACTCTACGTTTAACATTTTAAGAAACTGCCATCTGTTTCTCCAAAGTGGCTGCACCATTTTACATTCCCACTTGCAAATGTATGAAAAGGGGTACTTTTAATCTCTCTGAAATGACAGCATAAATAGGACAAACCAAGGAATTTTCACCAAAAAGAAAGCATATTTTCCTCTGCTAGAGAGCTGGAAAGAGAAGGAGATGATTTTCTTCTCTGTTGCTTTTTGAATCTCTTATTTCCTGTTCCACAGCCTCCCTGGAGCTAGAGCAGGCATGAATGTGTTCAGCAATCAATGGAGTTAAAACGAACGCTAACTTGCCAAGACCTCCCTCATTATGATGAAATACCCCTCCCTGTGCTCACACACACATACAAGCTCCATTTTTAAAACCACTTGTTAATTCTCATTAATACAAAGAGTCAAACACTTATCTTCCTCACCTTCTATTTTTTAATAGAGTGTATATTTATTTCTCTATTATTGACAGTTCAGACTGCTATAAAAATGCTTTAACTAAAAAAAGGAACAATGTCTTCTGCATTATTATATTCAAATATGAATTTAGAAAAGAGAGGACTGAAAGCATATTTAGTTTCTCTTGAACTGCCAGTTTCATATAACTGACAACATGAATTATATGACACAAAATCTATTCATTATTCCATCCATTCAAGATCAAATTGAGGTTTAAAGCAGACTAATGGCTGTCACATGAAGCTACTGTTTGTCAGTCTTCAGTGAACTCAAGCAAAAAACAAGGAAATTGGAAATGGACAACATAGTGAGTCAAAGAATATTCACATTGTGGGGAAACAGCCCCTGAAAAAAAGAAGCTTCTTGTGTGGAATTTGGCAGTGGTACAAGTTATTCAAGGAAACGCATGTTAGTGTTAAAAAGTTATTCTGTTATTTCAAGGATGGGGTGGGTTGGAAACTATGTCATATTCTATTGCCTGCTTAGGTGCAAAACTTCACACCACTATCACATTATACTGTCAAATATTCTGGACTTAAAAAAACAGTATGTATCCACTTTACTTTTTAGTCTATGTTGTAGTATGAATTGAGTAAGAAAAGAAGCATTATAAATAAAATTCTATAAAAGAATTTCTCTCCTCAGAGAGCCCCAAATGAATAATTTTCTCTAACTATTCTGTTCAGAGGGTCACATTTTCCTTAACCATTAACATATAGACCAAAGAGAACCTATAGAACAAGAGAGTGGATCCTACTCTCAGAGGGGAGGAAGAAAATCTTGATTTTACTTAGAGATGCTTGATTCATTGAGAGAAATGAAGTGATAATAAAAGCAGAATGAGACTTTTCAGTCAATTCCATGGAGGAAGGAGAAGACACACCCATTCCATGAGAGGGTGAAGGACGAAAGACAGAACTGCAAAATATACTGTCTGGGGATGAGTTTCCGCCTTTCTTAGCACCCAAGAAAAGACTAGGTCTGGGATTCTATGGATTCCTTCTGCTTGAATGCCATAGTACAGTGGAATGGTCCAAAGATCACAGACTTTGGAAACAGATGAATCTACATTAGTCTGTAGGGTCTGGCTTTCCCTTGGTAAGTATTCTCTAAATGGTGGTTGTCTTAGTTTGAATCTCCTCAGAAGCAGACCCTGAGACAAGACGTCAAATGCAAGTAGTTACCTGGGAGGTAAAGAAAGCTGACAGGGAAGTGGGAACATGAGGTAGAAAAGGGAAGGCAGCTGACATAGATGTTTGATCAAGCCAGCTACAACTGTGGGCAACCTGAGTTGAATTCTGAAGAAATTCTAGGTACTACTGGAAAACATACACCTTAGAGTCATCTCATCCAAGAGATGAAAGAACTGGGCTGCTTATGTACCAACTCCAGTTGGTCATGAAGGGCTGCTCTTGGTGTCATTACTGTGGCAAAGGACCTCAAGCAAAGAATTGCAGATGCCAATAGCTGGAAGTCCAGCCAATGTGCACAGAAGTGAAGGTGAGGAAATGTGGACGGGTTAGTTGCAGTGGTACAAAAAGAAAAAAGTAGAACATGCCCCTTTGGGGTACAGGGACCTCATCTTCTGTTGTTTCCCAGTGCTGTCAGATTTTAGGCACTCAATAAATGATGTTTTGATTAAATATGATAACTAATGAATGAAATGAGTTAGCTTTGAATCTTGGCTCCATCTTTTACGAAAAACCTTTTTCCCCATATACAAAAATGAATCCCATTCTACAAAATAATACATTAAAAAACCTAATATAGTGCCTGACCCACAGCAGAGACTGAGAACATATAAATAATTTTCTATAAATAACTTTATTTATTTAAATATAAATTTTTTTTCTTCTTTCTACCATGAAATCCTCCTGTTTATTTTGCCCTCTCCGTTAAAGAAGCAAGGTGGCAGTAGTACGTCACAGTGCCTGAGTTCAGAAATTTGCAATATGTGTTGGCCCACTGGAAGGGGTCTATATATACTGTCCTTTTTAAAGGTCAAATTTATTGACCTTTGATAGTAAGGCTTTCAAGGGAGTGCCAACAACTTATTTAATTGCAGACTTTGAGCCAAGAGCACTACCATGCAACTATGAATGCAGTCCTAAAGAATAACATTCGTTCTCTTAACCTTCCTTCTGCTGTCTTACACTTAGGTCAATGGCTGCCTTGTTTTTGCCCTGCTACTCAATAGCTGGTACTCAAAAGTAAAAATATAAAAAACAAACAAAAGCAAAAGCAAGGCATGAGAAAAAAGACTCTGCTATTTTCTGCCTTCTCATTCTCAAAGTTTACTCACTTGCCTATTCTTTTAATTATACATCTCAACACCCAACATGTGTATTTATTTCTGGAATGCAGCCAGATCCTGGGTCTGAATTCCAGCAGCTCATTTCCCAGTTTCTATGAGACAAGGCCTAAAAAATGTGAACCTCTCAGAGGACACAATCAAGATCATAAAAGCTTAAATTGTATCTATACAACTTCTTTTCTTAAACATTTTAACTTTTCAAAGAAAAAGGGAAAGGCAATTGGTTCTAGAGTCTAATTTTTCTTCTAATCTTCTAGTAAATGTGTGGCTCAGGATACACTTTAATATACAAAGTGCTAGGCACTTTGACTAACCTAAAGAATGCTTATTTCTACTTAAATTGCCTGGGGTTTGACTCCAAATTCACATCAATTATTTTTAAATTTTGAGATCTTTGGAATGCTAGGATCTGTCTGTACCAGGTTTCCAGGAACGAAGAATGGGTAAGAGATGAGGCCAATTGACCCAAGACCCTAGCAGGTAGCAACAGCTTTGAGGGTAACAACTGTGTGTGTGATTCCCAAGATCCTGCCAAGAGAGTGTAACATTAGGAAAGCCAGAAAGTAGACCTTGCAGGGAAAGTGAATGCTAGTGACTGTGATGGAACCAGAGCAGACAGATGGAGCATGGACACAGCCAACTCAGCAGTAGATGAAGCTGGATGAGCAGAGCAGATGCACTACATTGCTAACTAAACAAGGGCTGGAAAGGGAAAACAAAATGAGATAAAGTATGGTGTAAGGAGCACTGCTTCATAAAAGACCATCCGTTGTGGTACCCAGCTCATAACCAGGTCTCTTCAGCATGTCAGGAGGCATGAACATAATGTGCCCCAGCAGATCATGGTTCTTTTGGTTTGCAACTCATGTCTGATTCCCTCTTTTAGCCGGTTTCAGCCCCTGTTAGCTTTAAACTGTTTAATGCTCATCTAGTGTTTCTCCTTGGGTACCAGGCCTTGTGGGTTGAGGTTTTGTCATGGCCTATCCATGTGATGGGATAAACGCTGCCCAAACAATCAGAGTGGCCAGAGTCTGGCAGAAGTAAAAAGCAGCAGGAAGCAGCTCCTGGGAAGATGCGGAGAGTCCAGTTGAACTACCAGTGTTGATAGAACTAGATGTGCCCCCATTTCACCAAGCAGGGCACCATATGGATGCCACCAAGTTGCCTGATGGTTGCCCACAGTTCCTGCATTCCACTTTTTCTACCAGTTTATCGAGACATGAGGTAACATAAATGGAAGAGTTCTTTGGCATCACAAAGTGACAATGCAGTTTTTAATTTAAAAGAAATCTTTCAGGCTGAAAGTTTAAAAGGTCTTAGATGTTCTCCTTATTAGTTTTATGACCTTCAGCAAGTTCCAGTCTCTCCGTCTATAAAATGGAAATAATAGTAGGACTTCCCAGAGTTTTGTAATGCTTACATGAGCTAGCATGCCTATTACAGAGCAGGACCTCAGTCAAGTTACTCATAGTACAGTGACAATGGCAACCCAGCAAGTCTTGTTAATTTAGAGTGAAAAATAAGAGCTCAACAGTTATGGGGTAGAGGGGAAAAACTCTCCCAACAGCAAAGAGAGTATTCACTGTTTCTTTGTGCATCGTTCCATAAGTTACAATGATGTTGACAGTCATCTTTTGGAAAACAGTTGTCTTTTGGAAGGCCCTGTTCTGTTGTAGACCCAGGAAGTGCCTTAGAAATGTACATAAGAGAGAGGAAGAAGATGGCTTTACGAGCCAGCACAAAAAACCTCCCAGAGTGTAAATATCTGCCATGGGTCTGTCCATTTCACCACAAATAGACAGAGTCTCTCAGTGTGATACACCCTCACACCCTACATTTAAATCCAGTCTAAGGTCCTTTCCACAGCCTACAGGGCCTGATGTGATCTGACCTCGGTCTACCTTTCCATTTCTCATGCCACTCTCTCTCTTGCTTACTGGACTTCAATAACACTTTCTTTTTATTTCTAGAACTTTCTAAGACTCTCCTGCCTCAGCCCAACTTACAAACTTCTTTGCATGTCTGGCTTCTTATTTCTTATCAGATCTTGGCTCAAATGTCATCTTCTCAGAAAACCCTTCTCTAATCGCCATGTGGAATGTTAAGGCCTCCTTCCTAGACCTCTACCTTACAGACACTATCACTCTGGGACATATCGTATTGGGTTTTTTTTCTTAATAGTACCTACCACAAGCCGGGTGCTGTGGCTTACGCCTGTAATCTCAGCACTTTGGGAGGCCCAGGAGGGCGGATCACGAGGTCAGTAGTTCAAGCCCAGCCTGGCCAAGATGGTGAAACCCTATCTCTACTAAAAATACAAAGGTTAGCTGGGTGTGGTGGCGAGTGCCTGTAATCCCAGCTACTCAGGAGGTTGAGGCAGAGAATTGCTTGAATCTGGGAGGTGGAGGTTGGGAGGTTGCAGTGAGCTAAGATTGTGCCACTGCACTCCAGCTTGAGTGACAGAGCAAGACTCTATCTCAAAAAAAAAAAAAAAAAAATCTTACCACACCCTGAAATTATTGTATACAAACATATTTATTGCCAGTCCACTTCTGTTGGAATATAAGCTCTATGATGGCAAAAAATGACCTGTTCAGTGTTTCAATGTGAGGTAGCAGCTTCTGGTGCCTTGGAAAGATGAGGAAACTGAGGTTCAGGAAGGCTGTTACTTGCCATGGTCACATAACCAGTAAAAGCTATGGTAGAAATAAAGTTTGTTTATTTCCACTCTGAGCCCTATATTGTCTGGGATGTGCACTTTTTTCTATGCTGTAAAACCTCATCTAGAATAAAAAATATATATATATATATACACATATATATATACATACATTCATACATATATATATATATAACATATATAACATAGAAATTACAAATATAAATTAATACACATGTACCAAAGAGCATTCAAAAATAAAGATTTAGACCAGGCATGGTGATCTAATCACTCCTGTAATATCAGCACTTAGGGAGGTTGAGGTGGGCAGATCATTTGAGCTCAAGAGTTTGAAACCAGCCTGGGCAACACAGTGAAGCCCCACCTCTGCAAAAATTAGCCGAGTGTGGTGGTGTGCACCTTCAGTCCCAGCTACTAGGGAGGCTGAGGTGAGAGGATCACCTGAGCTCAGGGAGGCCAAGGCTGTAATAAGCCGTGATCACACCACTGCACTCCAGCCTGGGTGACAGAGTGAGGCCTTGTCGAAAAAAAAAAAAAAAAGAAAGAAAAAGATTTAAATAATATAATAAATCTCCAAGAAAAAAAATACAGCTCAAAATGGAGAAGAAGAAAACAAATAAGATATTGAGGAATGAAAAAATGTGGTTGACATAAGAGCAAATTCAGGCTCAGATGCCCAGGACAGAGTGTTCTGCACGTTGGTCTGCCAAGTTAGGAAAGCATCCTCTGAAGGCAGAAAAGAATCACTTCTATTCTACAAAGCAAGATCCACAGTGTACCAATGTAGCCTTTGTGGAGAAAGTCATTAGACGAGGGGAAGAAACAGTGCTTAGATTTAGTAGAGAATCTACGCCTCATTTTGTTTCATTGAGAAGTGCCTGGGATGTCAGAGCACAAGAGATGGATGGACTCCTGGGATGAACCAAGTTGGAGAACAAGGACTCTGCACTGCAGCCCTTTGGATAAGATGCTCACTGTTTGGAACTACATCAAAGGGAAAGATGTGGAAGAGTCTGTCTATGGATTAGTTAAGATCCAGCATGTCCTTTGAGGTTTTGTTTTTTCAAAAATTGATAGAAAGTCTCTCATTATGCCTCTCCAATCACACTGTGGGCTCACTAAAATGAGACGAATATTTTTTAAATTAAATTGTGTCCCCTGCATAGGAGGCAAAGCCTTGGGAATCTATTAGCTGTGAAAGAAAACAGAGTTCTTGCTGATGCTAAAACCCACTTGGCACAGCATGTCAGCATGCTGCTTGAATAAAAGTTATTGCCAACAACATTAATAGGAAATATCAAAATTTTGTGTCTAAAAACGCATAAGACTTTAACTAAAATTCAGTTACTTTTTAAAGGATTAAAAGTTAAAGAGAAACATGAGTTTCCTTTTTTCCCCAATCTAATTAAATTCAACAGACATTTACCAAACATTATGTATGTGCATATGAAATACATGGTCAGACTGCATCCAACTTAACCTGCTTGCCTTATGTTTTTGAACAGGTTTGTCTAGTAACCTGTGTGGACACTGGCCTAGATAGCTTCTAACAAAGATTGTTAACAAGATCCTCTCTAATATTTATCTTCCTCTTTATTCATTTCCATTTCCATTTTCATAATTGTTATGCATAGTTTAAGCACTATGAACAATAAAAAGAAAAGAAGTAAAGGAAAAAGTGAAGGAGAGAGAGGAGAAAAGGAATCAATGAAGGATCTTTAGGTTCTGGAAGGTAACAGTCTAACAGGGGAGCTAAGATTCATAGAAAAGTATTTGTAGTCCCAGCTACTCGGGAGGCTGAGACATGAGAATCACTTGAACCCAGGAGGCGGAGGTTGCAGTGAGCCAAGATTGTGCCACTGCACTCCAGCCTGGCGACAGAGTGAGACTCTGTCTCAAAAAAAAAAGAAAAAGAAAAGTATAAAGGGCACAATCAGAGAAAGCAATTACTTCCTTACTGGCTGGGGCTTTACACACACACGGATACACATATACACTCAATTTGCTAAGATTGAAACCATCTTGGCAAATAAGTAAACTTTTCTGTATCTTAGTTTTCTCTCTGTGTGTAAAGAAAGTTATTACATGATTGCCAATATTTCCTATAGCTGTAAAATCCTATAAGTCATTTAACATTTATTAAACATTTGCTATGTGTAAATGAGAAGGATTTTGCTAAGAGAAGAAGGATATACAGCATGAGCAAAACCCATCTGGCCTTAACAAGGACAATTTATTAGCAGGATGCCAAATGCAAACAACTACCTTTATAGTACCTTTATA
The DNA here is from genome assembly GCA_963573385.1 of Cacajao melanocephalus. NCBI lineage: Eukaryota > Metazoa > Chordata > Mammalia > Primates > Pitheciidae > Cacajao > Cacajao melanocephalus. The sequence continues at coordinate 97,724 of CAUYLG010025803.1, read as the reverse complement.
TACCTGTATAATAAAATCACTGAGGAGGTAAGAGGAAAGAAGAATGAATGCAAATGCAGGACAAAGATGGATTAAACAATGAGGGAAGAAACAAACTAGTTGAAGAGCAGCAGAGAGATGAGGCTACCCTGGTAGGAAGGGCAAAGGATATTAAAGGAAAAAGCAAGAAAGGTAAAAAGTCAGAAAAGATTGGCTATTTTAAAAGGTCAGAATAACAAGCTGATCTAATGTGGTAGTTGGAAAGAGACAAAAAAGATGACTTTGGGTCATCAACCAGATCCAGGTTTTGGGGAACTGCCTAAAAATCCATTTCAAATTGAACGCAGGACTGTGGCGGAAGAAGTGGTAAAATGAGCCTTAAGCCCCTCCCTCTCCCCCATAGACAAAGAATAGAAAGCTGCTGATGAAATAGAGTCAGTGAGTCAAGTCTGGATGGACAAAGAGGCTAAGATTTGGATTAATAGGAAAAGGATGGTGGTATTGCAGGTGGAAGAAGCAGTTTTGGAGAAGGAGGGGTGACAATGTGGATGATGGAACTACCAAGATTTATAATGAGATGGCACAGAGATAGTCCAGCTAGAACACAGATACCTCCCAGGGGAGTAGAAATCAGAAATAAAAGCACTGATGGAGGAGCGCTTTGACCAGCAAATTGCTCAGTGTTGATGATGTAAGAGACAAAAGAGACCAGAGCAGTGGCTTACCTTTAAATCTGAAGTCCACTTTGAAAAGCACAAAGAAATACCTCTACAGGTGAAGACACCATGAACACATTTGCCAAGAACAGCAGGTGGCCCCTTATTTTATGGGTCTTGGACTACTTAAAGGGGTTGACTGAGCAGTAGTCAGACCTATTTTATGGGGTCTTATTGGACTATGTATTAAAAAAAAAACATTTTCCCCAAATAGATTAAAAAACTTACATAACAAAAGATCAATCCCATATTTCACCAGATAATAGCTCTAGAATCTAGTCAGAGCCAAATTTTCAGTAGGCAATGGAGACTGAATAGTGCAGGGTGTGAAGGGCATGGACTCTGGAACCAGAACACATGAGTTCAAATCCTGACTGCATCACCTAGTATCTATGAGAACTTCAGCAAGTTACTCAAATTAATTCTGGGTCCGTGTCCCACATATAACATTGGGATAAGAGTACTACCCTCTCCGTGAAGTTGTGGAAATTAAATGGGTGAACACATGTAACTTTCTTGGAATAGAGCCTGGAACATCATAAGCACTAAGTAAGTGCCAGCAGTTGCTGCTGTTGTTGTTTATTGTTGTTACTCAGTTTATGAGCCCTGGGAGCAGGTGCATCCCCTCCGCAGGTGGAACTGCTTTTCTGAGCCACAATACAGAGTCAGTGAATCATAATAAAATCATGCCGCCAACTTCCTGGACTATTGAATTACCTGAGCATCCACTTACAATGACAATTTTTTAAAAGTTACCTTCCTTTTTGAAGTTCACAGATTACAGAGGCTCTTTCCACAACCCCACCTTTCCTTTTCAAGGATATTAAATCCCAAAGAAAGCAATTCAAAAATGATACCTCTTATTGTTACCCTTTGTAGATTCTTTATGCCCATTCATTCTCCTGCCTCATTGATATCTAAAGAAAAATGGTATTTCATTTATTATATTGTCATCCATAACCTGGCAGTTTATAGCTGCTTTGTATAATGTGTATGTGCCTTTCACATGTGTGACTCAATATGTACTATCCTTTCCCTTCTCCTACAATGGAAGGTCACCCTAACTTGGGAGAATAGCAGACATCTGGTTAGCAGTGTATGAGCTAATGTGCAATTTTTTTTTTAATTGTCTTAGAGAGAAGATCTAGTATAGGCATGATCAGCCAACACATTTCACTTTAGTCCCATCCCTGGTACTGCCTTAATTATGTGGACTTCTACCAATGCTCAAATGCCTGGTGGTAGGCAAAATAATGGCCTGTCTCCCCTAAGATGTCCACATTCTAATTCCTGAAATCTCTGACTATGTTATGTTATATAGCAAAGGTGAATTAAGGTTGCAGATACAATTAAGGCTGTTAACCAGCTGATTTGAAAATAGGGAGATTATCCAGGATTATCCTGGTAGGACCAAGGTACTCACAAGGGTTCTTAAAAGTGAAAGAGAGAGGCAGAATCAGAGGCCAGCTGCGAGGTTAGAATGACTCAAACTGCTGTTGCAGATTTTGAAGATGGAAGAAGGGGACCATGAGCCAGGGAATGTGGGCAGCCTCTAGAAGCTGTACAGGGCAAGAAAACATATTCTCCCCTAAAGCCTCCAGAAAGGAACACAGCCCTGCTGACACACCGACTTTAGCTCAGTGAGACCTGTGTGAGATGTGTGACCTACAGAACTGCAAGTTGTGTTGTTTTTAAACCATAAGTTTGAAGAAATTTGTTATAGCAGCAATAGGAAACTAATACTCGCCCAAAACGGAGGTCTGCCTGGCATCCTCATCGGTGCTCTGTTTTGTCTTTTGCTTATTAATTCAATAAAAGTTATTGAGTGCCTACTGTGTGCCAGGCACTGTGCTAGATCCTGAAAATGCAAAATGAGTAAGACACAGCCATGCCCTTTCATTTACTCAACAAATATTTGTGTGCCTAGGCTCTGGTTTAGATGCGGTAGAGATGAAAAAAAAAATCCCTGCCCTAAAAAGGCTCACAGACTTCTGAGAAGGCCATCAACAGAAATAAAATTTTATGATTCAATGTCATACGCACATAATATAAGAATATAGAAGGGAGACCACCGAACTCAACTTGGGTGACATCAGGAAAACCTGAGAGAGAAGAAGAAATGGAGCTTAAATGAGTTTGCCAGACAGACAAAGTGGGAGAAGATATTCAAGAGCTTTGGAACAATGTGACTCTTGGAATGCAGCAAGTGCAAATGAGGAACAGTTTAATTTTTTAACCTCATTTTAGTTACCTTAATTGAAATGGAAACAGTCACATGTGACTGTGGCTACCGTATTGGACAGAGTGGGCTGGACTAGATTGGATCCTTGAAAGAAAGAAGATTGCCTTCTCTTTTCCCTCTTTCCCACTTCTTACTGACTGGAAAGCAGATGTGGCAAGTCACTTGGACCATGCAGATGAAATATCACTCCGGGATGGAAGTAACAAATAGAAGGAACTTGGGTCCCTGATACCACAGAGCCATCTTTAGGTTTGGCTTATGTTCAGATCATTATGTCAAAGATATAAATTCCTATATTAAGTTATTGTTATTTTGGATCTTTTTACAGTAGCCAGACCCATCTCCTACTACAAATGTCTGCTAGAATAATGAAAAGCAATAACCATAATCTTTGCTAAGAGTTTTTTGGAATTCCTTCTACATATCGGGTACTAGGCTAAATGCATGGTTGCATTTAAACACATCCTGTTAAAGTAGATAGTAGGACAGCCCCATTCTGCAGGGAAAATGGAGGCTTAGAGAAGCTGGCTCATTAGTGGCAGGAAGAGACCTTTCTGACAGCAAACTGTCAGATACTGTAATGTATAAATACAGAATACTTTATCATTAAGGGCCAGGTAAATTGTGTACAACTAGACTTTTTAAATGCTGAGACAATACTTATATTCATTGTAGAATTCTCAGCTGTTATGCAGCAACTGTGCCCTCTTTCTTCCTGCAAAAAGAACCTCAAATGATTCAAACAGTGGGCAACGATTCCTTGACTTTAGGAAGAGTAGGTCCTTATTGCAGAAGCCGTGAAAGAAATCCTAATCAATCTGTATTAATCACTGGCATTTTTTGCCAGTTATTGGCCTAAAGATAGGCAGAGGGTACAGTTCTGATTAATGAGATGTAAGCAAAGATCTAATGAGAAATAAAAAGTCAAAAACTTGTCTGGAATGAAGATGCAATGCTGGAGGTGGGGCATCCATCATGCAACCATGAAGACAAAGCCAACATATAAGAATGGCAGAGTGGAGAGATAAACGGGATCCTCGATCACACTATTGAGCTGCTGCTCTCCTTGCCTGGAAAATCTACCTTCAAACTACTTGTAATATGAGAAAAACCCCAATTTAATGAGATTTGTTTTGAATTTTTTATAAATTCAAAATTTATAAATCTGGTTTTGAATTTTTTCACAGGGGGAAAACTTCCTAACTGACACACACATATGCACATCCTTTTGTTTTTCTTAAGAAAGTTAAGGAAAAGTCGTACAACTTACAATGGTGTCCTGTGCATTCGTGGTTTACCTCCGTGAACCCCAGTTCTCACTGGCTCAACCACAAATTCCAAAAATTACTTCAGTAATTTGAAAAATAACCTTTTGGAATTATTTCTTGGGATATGAAAAATAAACAGATAACAGAGCTCAAATGCAATCCATATTACCTTGTTCCCATCCTCAAACTAAAAACTTTTTCTCCCTTAATTACAAATGTTTCTTGAATGTACATGTGTGGAAAGCCATTACAATATATTGTACCTGATTAGTAAATATTCTAAAATTTTAAAGGAACTATTATAACAAGTAATGTTAAGCTGCAGTTCAGAGAAAAATAGAAATATTAACCCTAGTGCATAAAAATTTCATTGGTATGACTACCCACACCAAAAGATAAACGAAGAATTGAGGTATGCTGCAGGACGACGAAGGTTTAAAAGGGATTTAAATATACAGATAAATAGGAGAGGTAGAAAAGTTTTGATCTTGAGTTATACTAAAAGCTGATTTAATTCTCCTTTCTGAGTGTGGGGGGGGGGAAGCAACACATGATATTTATGCAATCTATTATCCAGAATTATAATCAAATTTAAAATATTTTTAGATACTGTTTTCAGTTAAAGAGAGAAAAAGCAGGTATTTTTCTATGCACAAATATATACTATGCTACCATCTTAACCATGTTATTAATCTTTAATCTGATTTATAACTGAAAAGCTCATGTGATAACTGATTGTATGCGATTTCATTCACAAAAAGAGAAGATTATCCATCAAATAGGCACATTTTTCTTGGGATTTCACAGAATAAATGAGCTAGACACATTTTTGTTTCAAATACCAGGCAATCCAAAATATTTGCAGATATCAGAAAGGCATGAAACAGCAAATTAAGCTACATTAAGGCAGTTCTCAATATTTTGCATTTTTGACAAATCTGACAAGTTGAAAAAATTTGAATAAAGGCAGTATTAGAAAAAATAACATACCTTAGAGATGATTAATGGTTCTCCGTGCTCCAGGCCACCTTTCAGAGTAAAACCCCAGGGAGCTCCTCCCTCCAGGAATGCCTCCAGATAAATGTACCTTCCCTTGGGGGCCGTGTTAGGGTTTAACGTGGCACTAGGCTTATGGAAGTTTTCAGTGGTCCTCATCATGCCAAACACATGATCCCTCAAGTTAAATGTAAAAGGCCTGAAGCAAATTCAGGCAAGCAGTGCTTCTATAGCACAAGTTGTCCCATCCTTCAGTATATACAATAGCCAAAAGAGAGGTTTGCAGAAGCAAATTCTTCCATAAGTAAAATGTTCTTCCAAGCTGAACTCCGAGATGCTGAATCAGAGGGAATTTTCACTTCAACATTCCTGAATGTAAATCCTCCTCCAGGAATTCTGAGTTCTCACTGAAGCCCCCAAGTGGTATACATCTCTACTTCGTTCGTAAAAACTTTCTTCAGTGGCACCCTGAAGATTGCTGTTTTGAGCTTTTATTTCACACACATACACACTAAAACTACTTTTGCTTATTTTACAGAGAAAATTAAAAGCATCTTACAATACAGTAAGAAAATTACAAATACTCAAAGGAATACCTCATTTTTGATTGATTATCAACCCTTTCTTCTCTCGGAGTGAGATTTACCATTACAATAGCCTCCTCCCTCCCCAGAAGTAGCTTAAAAAGAAAGAAAGCACTTACTATGCTTCGGCTCACTTCAGAATTTTCTAACTTGTCCCAAAGAGACAGAGAAGCTGTGCTAAAACTTTTTAGTTCTTTTTTTCCAGCAATAAGTTAAAATTTTGTTTCTTAGGAGAGAAAGAAAGTTTTTGTAGGATGTAGAGAAAATGAAAAAAGCATGGTAAATTAATCCTCAATGGAAAAAATATGAAGGAGGCAGCTCATTTCTTTTCTTTGGTATTTTCATTGATGATCAGCCACCGCTGCTGCTGCCACAGCCACTTGCCTCCTCTAAGAGAAAGAGTAAGGAAGTTAGAGGAACATGGATTAAAGCAAAGTGAGGCATTGCAACCTTTCTACACAGTAAGCACTGCCATGCAGAATTCAGTTCACCACAAAGACGTGACAATCCAAATAGTCTCACAGTTGATAACACGTAGAAAGCTAAAAATACTATACAAATGGCTAATTACTGAGGGATAGAAAATAGTTCCTAGAATAACCCCGCCTCGTACCAATTAAAGGAGAATTTCAGCGAGTGAGACGCAGGCATTTGTGTTTTTAAAAACCCTCGAGGCAATTCTGCTGTGCAGCGAGTTTGAGAAGCAATGCCTAAGCGATTTGGGTAAACATTTAAGTACGTGTCAAGGTGATGGCACAAGGGCTTTATTTTTTTCATTAGAAGAAAATACTACCAAGTATAACAGATGAAATGGGACTTTCCAATCAAATTTCTGCTTGTTTGACTCAATAAAAACAGGAGGCAGGCTTTCTTCTTTCCAGGTTTTCATTGTTATCTAGTCCAAGATTGTTAGCCACTCTTTAAATGAAAAGAAATCCATAATGCCTTGTGGGTAAGTACAATGCACTTGGGAAGAAATGTTCTGATTTCAGTTTATCAATGTAACTTTGTAATAATGTTATATAAAATTTAACATTCATATTTGTTATTAAAATTTTGAACAGTAGAAGATAACTACATCTAACCCAGAAGCCTCAGCTATTTAGTTATTGGAACAGATTAGAATTATTTCCAAGGAATATATGTACTAAAACATTTTTCTGTTTAAAAGTATGGGATAATGAGAATTAAGTTGAAACTGAAGTTAAACGCTACTGTGGGGCTTGATAACAATTTGATTCTGGTGTTTGTACTTATCATTAATGAAGGTTGATACAGAAAAGCAGGTATATGATATTAAACTATATGATATTTAATTTACAACACTGGACAGCTGTTGTTTGGTTTTCAATAGTAACTTCACTGAAGGGCTTGAAGACAAAAAAAAGTAAAATCTCCTGTAATGGTAGTATGTGAGTGGAGACATAAGGAAACCTAAGGTATACCAAGTGAAAATATGTGGTAAAAGTTAGCTGACTCTTCAGGGTTATTCATGCAATTTTTACTGTGGTTTTCTTTTATAGCTTAATTTGTAAATTAGAATAAATGGAGAAATACTAGCTTTTCTTTCACTTCAAAGAACATAGGTATTTTAAATAAAATTCGTAGATAAATAGCTTTTTCCCAAAAAATTATTTTTTGAGGCTCTTATGTTGCTCCTAATACATTTTGTAAAAACTGGGATTTTACAGAATCCATATTTAATATTAAAAGTAACAAAGCTATACAAAATTTCATTTAGACAGGAGGCATAATTTCAAGAGCTCTATTGTACAGCATGGTGGCTATAGTTATAACAATGTATTTATATTTGGAAATTGCTAAGATTAGATTATAAGTGCTCTTACCACACACAAAAAATTAGTAGTGAGGCAATAGATATGTTAATTCCTTGATTTAGCCATTTTACAATGTATACTTATATCAAAACATCATGTGGTACACCATAAGTATATATAATTTGTATTTATCAATTTAAAAAATAAAAAAAGTAATGAAGCTAAAAGCAAAAGGCAAAGGAAATAAAAAGAGGTGAAGAATATGAACCCAGTGCTTGTAAACTGATGAAATCTCTATTTTAGATTATCACCAAAAATATTGAAGAAACAAATATATAACCGAAATTGATACGTAATCTGAAAAATGTGTAAAGCTTTATTTTGTGGACATTCAGTATAGCAGCTGATAGACCAGGGTTGGAAGAACTTTTTACCTTCATCTTCCACTGATCAGATTCAAAGAATGTTAAAGCTGCAAGAGATAATCCTCCCATACCCTTGATTTTGGAGGTATGGACACAGAAGCCACCAGAAGGTTAAATCATCTGACCAGAGTCATCCTGCAAGCAACATAGGCAGGCATGACATTTAAATCTTCAGATGTTTAGGAATGGAATCTCAGCTTAAGTCAGGTGTTTTTCCTAGTTTATGGTGAAAAGACAACTTTCTTTTTATACAGCATTACTAATTCATAAGGAGAACTTCTGTTAGGATATGTGATTTGGGCGCAAACTCTTAATTACAGAGTGCAATTAGCCTCTCCTCTCCAAGAAGAGAAAGGCAACCCTATTGTCTCAAGATGCTGACAGTGGAAAGGTTAGGATTCTCGTTGAGAACAGCATAGGATTTAGGCTTTCTGATAAAGGACTTCTTTTTTGCCTGTTCAGCATCTCTCTAGGAAACCACTTCTTCCTTGATCGTGTGGTGCTGATAGGCTGCACCATCCCTGCCTCCAGGGTAGACGTAATAACCCAGAAGTCAACCACCCCCTGGCTCAAATAACTGTGATGTGGATGGGCATGTGACTTAAGTGTGACCAATGTTATCACTAGAAATTTTATTAGTCCTATCAAAGAAAGGGCATTTTCTCCTATGGGCTACCAGTTGGTAGATAAAATTTTGGAGTGCTGGAAGTTATCTTTTTTTCTTTTTTCTTTTTTTTTTTTTTTTGAGACAGGGTCTTGCTTTGTTTCCCCAGCCTGGAGTGCAGTGTGTGATCATGGCCCACTGTAGCCTCAACCTCCTGGGCTCAAGCAGTCCTCTCACCTCAGCCCCACGACTAGCTGAGACTACAGGTATATGCCATCATGCCTGGCTAATTTAAAAAATATTTTTGTAGAGACAGGGTCTCACTCTGTTGCCCAGGCTGGTCTCAAACTCAAGTGATCTTCCGGCCTTAGCCTCCCAATGTCCTGAGATTACAGGTGTGGGCTGCCATGCCCCAGCTAGAAATCATGTTTGACATCACATGCCTGAGAAGGAAACCAGCTCTGAGAAAAGCAGGGGGAGACAGTTCTGGTGATACCATTGAGCCTTGTGCCCAATTGTACCTTACTTAAGTTGGCAATTCTCAAGCTTTTTGGTTTCAGGACCCCTTACATTCTAAAAAATTATTGAAGACTCCAAAGAAATTTTATGCATTTTTTATCAATCGATATTTTCTATATTAGAAAATAGAAAAGAACCTGTTAAAATACTTATATATGCATTAAAAACAATAATAAATCCTTTACACATTAAAGTAACATATTAACATTTTTATGAAAAATAATTACACTGTCTCAAACAAAAAATATTGCCAAGAACAGTGGCATTGTTTCACATATTTGCAACTCTCTTTAATGGCTGGGTTAGTAGAAGATGGTTGGATTCTACTATCTGCTTCTGCATTCAATTTGTTCGATGTCACATGGCATATAGCCACTGGAAAATTCCACTATACGTTTTTAAGACAGCAAGTGGAAAAGGCAAACGATGTCTTAGTATTATTATGAAAGTGGTTTTGACCTTGAGGATCCTTCCCCTTCCAAGTTCCCATGGGGTCATAAAACTGGTAATTGTAGGAGTGGGCTGGCTTTTAGGCCACCGTAAGCAGACAGCCAGGCCTAAAGCCACCCACTCCTACAATTACCAGTTTTATGACACCATAGATACCTGTTTGTTTTTTCCTCAAACCAGCTGGTGTCGAGTTTCTGCTTCTTGCAACTGAAAGAGTTGTGAGTAATACCCAAGGAAACCCCTTCCTGGTTTTTCCTGGTTTGGGAGAAAGTTTAGAGAAGCTTAGCACAGTACCACAAATGAAGCTTCACGTCGTGTTTTCTATTACTTCTCTCCTTCCTTCTCCCTCTAACTTACAATTACACCTACTTTCTTGATCAGATTCTTCCCTTCATGACAAATAGCTCCAATGTAGCTCACAACTTTATTTTCTGTCTCTATACGAAAAATTCCCACTGTGAGTTATTGAGTTCATATTGCTGTTATTGTGAATATGGCACCAGAACAGAAAAAATATATCAATCATATTGACTTTACCACTTGTTTAGCATCCCTACACCAAGCAGTCTGTTAAATGTCATTTTCCTAATCATTGTTTTGACTTTTTAGCAATCACACATCATTGTATTTGTTAACAGCACTGAAGGAAAATTTGTTCTTCTGAAAATTCTCATTTTTTGATTTTTTTCTTAGTGTTCCCTAATGTTTCTCTCTTTATTTTTTGCCAAAACTTTTAATATAATCGTCAACTTATTGGATTTTAAAAATGCTTCTGGATTGAATATTTGAGATTGAAGTCACTAGGTTATGTCTGAAAATAAAATCAGAGCGCCATCTTGTGGCTATTCTAGCTCATTAAACAATCAGTAAAGTAACTGTAGATAATAAATTGCTTTTTTTTTTTTTGAGACAGAGTCTCATACTGTCGCCCAGGCTGGAGTGCAATGGTACGATCTCGGCTCACTGCAATCTCTGCCTCTTGGGATCAAGTGATTCTTCTGTCACAGCCTCCTGAGTAGCTGGGATTACAGGCACACACTGCCACGCCTGGCTATTTTTTCTTTTATTTTTGTATTTTAGGAGCAATGGAGTTGCCCAGGCTGTCTTGAACTCCTGAGCTCAGGCAATCTACCCACCTCAGCCTCCCAAAGTGCTAGGATTACAGGTGTGAGCCACCTTGCCCAGTCTAGGTTTGGAAGTTTATTGCTTCTTAGAGAGAAGGCCTCAGAACAATACCAAATAGACAAAAATCAATCTTATTTTAAAGTTTGTGCAATCTCTCTAGGCAGCCTTTCACAGGCAAAAAGAATCATGTCTTCATGTGTCTCCTTAAGATTGAGGATCAAAGCATGATGTTGGCTGATTTAAAAAAAAAAATGGCTGGGCACAGTGGTTCTCACCTGTAATCTCAGGACTCTGTCTAAAAAAAAAAAAAAAAAAAAAAAGAAAGCTTAAGGAAAACTTTCCCAACTGATCTTTTCTCACTTCTCAATGCCAGGAAGTGGATTAAATGCTTCCTCTGAAAACAGTTACTTGGAAGAGGAATGAAAGCACAAAGATTAGATTTAAACTAATCGAGATCTACCTACTAGAACTTCTCCTGAAGCACAGGGCTCTGTAGAATGTTGTGTTGAATACCGGGGTTCTTGAGAAAGGAGAAAGGGGGAATAGATGCTGAATATGCAATTTACAGCATTTGCTTCACCAAATATAAAAAGTTGGTGGCAAAACCATCAAAGCACAATGAATTCAAATTATTTGGGAATGATCTAAATGTTCTGTGTCTTGAAGGAAGCAGTAGTTTTGCAGGTGCATATATATATGCCAAAACTCATCACATGGTATACTTTAAATGCATACAGTTTATTGAATGGAAATGATAGCTCGATAAAGTTAGTTTTTAAACAACTGAAGGACTTCATGGACAAATGAATAGATAACCCAAACGTAGAATATACATGCAATGAAATATTATCCAGCCTTAAAAATGAATGAAATCTGTTATCTATTGAAAGTCAGCCAACACAAGGATTTATAATACTTTTTTATTTAAAAAAAATGAATAAAATTCTGATGTATGCTACAACATAGATGAATCCTGAAGACACTATGTTAAATAAGCCAGACACAAAAGGACAAATATTGTATGATTCCATTTATATGAGATACCTGCAGCAGTTAAACTGACAGAAAGTGAAAGTAGTATGGTGCTTTCCATCAGATGAGGGATGAGGGAATAAGGAGTTAGTGTTTAATGGGTACAGCATTTCAGTCTGGAAAAATGAAAACGTTCTGGAGGTGGTGGTAATGGTTGCATAACAATGTGCCTATGTGAATGCCATGAAATGAAAATAGTTATAAAGATAAATTTTATGTCATGTATATTTTGCCACAATAAGTTTAAAAAGTGCTTGTAAGAGGTAAAAAAAAAAAAAAGTAAAACATGACACTATGGTTAATCAGATCATTATTCATCACTTAATCATGGTAAGCATGGTTGCAGTGAAAAGTCACAAAACTGCCAGATGCATAACGATCCAAATAATAATAATATCTGATGGCACATACTTGATATTAGATCCCTGACAGAAGTCATAACTGTTATAGAAGTCATTGTAGTAGGTTATTATTTAAAAACTGGTAGAAGTATATTCATAAACTTACATCATTTACTTCCTAAATAGAAGTAAAACACCTTAATAAGAACATAACTCAGCAACAGCAACGGTACTGAGATCTTAAACAAAACATGATTTATAATAAAGCATAAGTTGGCTTCAAAGATGATTATGACAATGATCTCCATGGCAGAAATGAGGCCTAGAGGAGAACAGGCAATCTCCCTTTATTAGCTATCTGACTTCTATCTGCTACTTCTATTCCTTTTTTCATCAGCCTGTAAAAGAGTTTGTAAATTAAAAAAAAAAAAAGACTTGTATTTTTAAAAACCCATATCAGTGTTGGAGGAGAGACTGACTTCCAAGGAACACAAAGAACTTTCTAGGGAGACAGAAATCTTGACTGGAGTGTTCGTTACTGGGTGTACACATTTTTCAAAACTCATCACTTAAAACACTTAAACTTTCTCTCCAGCTGGGATATCATCTTCTCCTGCCCTGGGACATTGTCTCCCCTGGATCCCAGGCCTTTAAATTTAGACACCAGATTTCCTGGGTCATCAGGAAGTTAAGGGCATATCACGGAATTTAGCCTCCATAATTCTGTGAGCCAATTCCTATAATAAATCTCCCTCCCCCATCTCCCTGTCTCTCTGTCTCTCTCTGTGTCTTTCTTTCTCTCTCCCCACTCTGTAATAAATACCCCCACCTCTGTCTCTATGTCTTTATATATACATAAAATTGAGAGTTCTTCAGAACTTTGGTAGAAACAAACCCACAGATTCAAAAAGCCCAATGAATTATAGACAGGACAGAAAAAATAATTATACACTAATACAACACAAAGAAAAGAACTTACATATGTTTTCTTGCTTTATCCATCTGTTTATGTTTTGGTTGCTTACTCATTGATTTTCTTGCTATAAAAAATGTATTTTGTTTGCTATCATGTTTATACCTCTACTAATGTTACCTTTATTTAAGCATTCCAAAACAATTTGTGAATCAAAATGTATATGCTGTCAATTTGAATATTTTTCCCTCATAGAAAATAAATGGTTTATCTTATACTACTTCCATTTTCTAAACCCATATCTAAAAAGGCACTTGTTGGTTTTGTCTAGAATTGGGAACTATACCATTGTGATAACAATATAAATGATTTTATTAAAGAGTATTTTATTTTTTGAGACAGAGTCTTACTCTATCACCCAGGCTGGAGTAGAGTGGTGTGACCTCGGCTCACTGCAACCTCCACCTCCTAGGTTCAAGCGATTCTCCTGCCTCAGCCTTCTGAGTAGCTGGGATTACAGGCACACACCACCACGCCTGGCTAATTTTTTGTATTTTTGGTAGAGATGGGGTTTTGCCATGTTGGCCAGGTTGGTCTCAGACTCCTGACCTCAAGTGATCCACCTGCCTCTGCCTCCTAAAGTGCTGGGATAACAGGCATGAGCCACGGCACCCAGCCTGTTATTCTGCTTTGAAATTTTTATTTTAAAAAGAAAATAGAGGCAAAGTCTATGTTGCCCCAGCTGGTCTCAAACTCCTGGCCTCAAGCAATCATCCCACTTCAGCCTTCCAAAGTATTGGGATTACAGGCGTGCGCCACTAGGCCCAGCTAAGATTGTTGTTCTTTAGCATTCTATTAAATATTTTGTCATCATATTAACAAGAAAAAAACTTTGATTTTTATGATTTCCACACACAAAAAGTACACTAATTGATTTGGAAGTGAAGTATAACTTAATAAAGTTGATTTTTAAAACCTCAATCAGCTCGAAAGAAACATTTATACTCTTTAAGATGGCATATGAAAAGTCTTCTTTTAAAACTAATTCAAAAGTAGTCTCAAATTAGAAATTACTCACCCTGCCAAGATACATCCCCAGAAATATAATCACAATTCCTCCTGGAAATGCTGTTCCTCAGAGAGCCACATGGCTGCTCCCTGTCTCCTTCAATGTTCTGCTCACACCTGGAGGGGCTCTTCTCTGCTCTGTTTGTTTGCATACTGCAACAGTGAAACAGCAAAAGAGCTAACATGACTAACTCCATTTTTTTTCTTTTTTGAGACTGAGTTTCACTCTTGTTGCCCAAGCTGGAGGGCAATGGAGTGATCTCCACCTCCCTGCAACCTCTGCCTCCCAGGTTCATGCAATTCTCCTGCCTCAGCCTCTTTAGTAGCTGGGATTACAGGCATGCGCCACCACATCCTGCTAATTTTGTGTTTTTAGTAGAGACAGGGTTTCTCCATGTTGGTGAGGCTGGTCTCAAACTCCCAACCTCAGGTGATCTACCCGCCTCGGCCTCCCAAAGTGCTGGGATTATAGGTGTGAGCCACCCCGCCTAGCTTCCAGTTTTTATTTAAGAGGACTCTACCCTTTCCTGCACATGGGCTAGGATAATTTTAGAGCACTGAGATACAATGCAAAAACTGAAATCATGTAGTCTTGGAAACTAACTCTGGGATTAAAAAAGAAGTGTATGAACAACTATGTTTTGTTAAAGATTTATAGGAACAATGAGGTTTGGCTATGGTTACATGAGAGACCATTACCCAAGGACAAAGAAGTTTCACAGACCTCCCCTGGACCCTTCTTGGTGCCCAGATGTCTGTGGTTCCCTGTCACTTAAACATAAAAGACAAGGCAAAATCCTCGAATAATCCTAAGATGGTTCTTTAGGACGTTGGTCTGCATCTTCTCGGTTTCCTGGCTCTCCAAAGTAAAGTTGCTTTCCTTCCTCCACCTCCTTGTCTCTTGACTTATTGATGTCCTGTGGCAAGGAGAACAAGTTTGGATTCAGTCACAATGCATCCCACATTTCCTCCTCTCCTTCCCTGCTTCCTTTGTCCCCATGGCATTTACCACCTTCTAGTACATTAATTCTGTCACAGTGATTATTTATGACCTATCCCCCACCACTAAAATATAAGTCCCATGAGGGCAGGATTTTGGTTCATTTTGTTAACCGATGTTCCCGGTACACGGCTGGTGCTCAATAAATATTTGTTGATTGAACTCAAGCTTTCTAGTTACATATATTTCTCTCCTTGTGTGGCTGGTGGGGAGAAGAATGTCAGAACATAACTACATGGTCTTTAATATTTTATGCTCTATGTACTTGCAAAATGTATTAGAGATGATTTGTCCTCCACAATGTATAGTATCACCTCCACAGTACATATTGATGACTTCTATATGTCCAGCTCTGTACTGGGCACTGGGGAAAAGTAGTTGCCCAATAAAATGTACAATAGAAAGTTTTAAACCATAGTCAGGAAAGGAAAATATCTATCCCCCAAATCCAGGCTGCTCTGTAACTCTGCTTTAACACTGTATTTAGTTTTGAAGATCTTTGGCAAAAGAAAAGTTTCAAAGTCTAAGTCATAAAGGAAACACAATGGTTAAAGTAATTTCATATAATCTATACCATATGCTAAATTAAAATATGTGGTTTTTTTTCCGAGGTACTGCCCATTTACAAAGCAGGTTGTGTTGGGTGAACCAAGAATTCTTTGAACTTAGCAAACAGTGAACTAAATTTTAAGTGACCCTATATGTGCATCATGTATATGACGTCTGAAGTACTTTTCTAACACAATTTTAACAAAAGTTTTTGTATTGAGATAAAGTTCTATGCTTTGATTTTATAGAATCATAGAGTTTTATCCGTTTTTTTTTTTTTTTTCCAGTTAGGAAAGCCTGTTCTGATATTTCTACATCTAACATTTTGCAGAGGAAAATACTAATGCTTTGAAAGTTCAAATGGCTTGTCCAAGTGAGTGCCAAAGCTCAGACCAGGCCTGGGTTCCATGTTCCTGAGCCATCCTTAAATTGACTCTTAACTGCCTCCTCACAAAGGCAGCTACCATTTGGATTGACATTAGGAGGGACACTAGTTCCTTGAGGGCAGAAACTGGAGCTTCTTTGTATCTCCTCAGTGCCCAGCACAGGGTCTAGTGCAGAGTAGGAACCAGTGGGGGAAGACACAACAGCCTTGGACCTACGTGTTGACTCTTAACTAAAGAGCTCTTGGTGACTTGGGCCCTAAATAACCACAACACCCCAACCTCTGCTTGTTCAGCCACTCTGCTCAGTCCTCACTGGCCTCTAGGTTGATTTTCAAACACACCAAGCAAATGCCTGAAAGTCTCTGTCTTGCAATATCCACACAGATCCCTCACCCCAGCCTTACAAGTCTCTTTTGAATGTCACTTATCAATGAGGCCTTCTCAAGACCACACTATGAAACGTCAACCCCACACTCCCTAACCTCCTAGCTCTGTCTCCACGACACTTATCCCCATCTGGCGTATTTGAACTTGCCTGTTCATGCATTGCTCATCTTCTTCTACAAGAATGTAAGCACTACAAGGGTAGGGACTATATTGTTCCCTGCTTTATTTTCAAAACCTACACGTAGCGTGTGGCAGGTGCCCTATAAATATGGGTGGAATGAGTAAATGGAAAAGGATTTTGGATCCCTTTCTTGATCTTTTAGTTATTTTAAAAGCTAAGAAGTTGTTTTTAATACAATATTTTTAAAATGTAAAACTGCAGGACACTTCAAAATGCAATGAATTTTATAGTAAAATCAGGGGCACATAACTTTTCGTACACATCTGCGGGTGCAGATAATTTCAAACACATCTTTTAATTAAAGATGTTAAAAAGAAAAAATCCTTTTTGTGTGTGTCCAGGGTACAAGCACAAAATGAGACACCAATGGAAACCATATATTAGGTATTGAAAATATTTTCATGTCATTGGAGCGCTCATGTTTTGATAGAAAAAAATATATATAATTAGAAATTGCTTTTTCTCTAACCACAAAAACTAAATTATTTACCTTTCTATGTAATACTTATGGTTTCATTTCCTGTTTAAATGCTCGAGTCTATAGGTAATCTTAGATCTCTCTGAGCCAATCAATGGATTAACTTAAATTACAAAGACATGATAAACAATCTTTAATGGCATTTAATCTGTTTTTATTAAAATTTGTGGTTACATTATGTAATGTAGGACTAACTAATATTTCTAATCAACTTATACATAAGAAGTGATTTGCTGTAGGTGTCTGCACAATGTGATTGCTAGTAGAATTAAATGCCTCAGGCTGCACCTGTGAGACCCTGGCCTTTCTGGACGCCTTCCATTTGATCGAAAATTTGGGCAGCACCGAGAGGTTTGGCTGTGCTCGCAAAAATTCTGATAAATTCTATATTAGAGAGAACGACAGAGAGTAACTGAAGCACAGCGGAGGGAACAAGTCTCCAGAGGCAGAAATATCAGCTATGCCAAGAACACGTATGAACTTGAAAAACATTCGGGGACAGAGAAAACAGAGCTGCAAAATGTGAATTCTGTTAACCTGAAATGGTCAAATGGGAATGCCAGGAGTGGGAATGGGAGTGGGAATGGGGGTGGGGGTCGGGTGTCAGAGGAGGAGGCCCGAAGGGCAACGCCAGTTTGGCCTTGACTCTTAGACAGCTAAGAGTGCGGGACTGGTGCGGGTCAGTGGGTTATCTGGGAAACCACGGTGGGGACAGCTGCGAGAGTGGCCCGGGGCACTCGGGTGAGGGCAAGAGTAGGGCCAGAGACCAGTTAGGAGGCAGTAGGAGGAGCGGAATTGGGCGCAGGGTGCAGGCCCGAAGCCAGGGTAGTTTCTGGGGCAGGGCTCCAGTATTTGACGCTGGGCTGGGTACACCCTGCTCCCACAGGGCGCCCGGGCGGTGGTGGGGACTTTGGCGCTAGGTTGCCCTGGCGACGGCGTCCGGCGGGCGGAGTCGCAGGCGCGTGGGAGGGGTCCCTGCTGGGCAGCGGCCGAGCACAGCCCCCTTCTCTCTTACCCCCCACCACGAGGCCTTGCCTAGACTCCCAACGGTCCCCGACGCAGCTCGCGCGGAGCTGGCTGCGTCCAGAGCGCCACCGCCGCGAGGAGCGACGGGCGTGGGGGAAGGGCGCGGGCAGCTTCCGGCGCCGCCGCCGAGGAGGAGGAGCCGCCGCCGCCGCTGCCGCCGCGGGGCCTAGGGGCGGAGAGTGGGGAGCCGCCCCGTCCCCGCAGCCCGGTCGACGCAGGTGGGGCCGCTGCGCCCGCCGGCGCCCCGCGGAGATGCGGCAGGTGTTTTAGGATTAGTGTTAGTAGCAGGTACAAGCGGGGCGCGGCCCAAGACCAGGATGGTGGGGTGGGGGTGGGGTTCTTCTGAGGACCGGGAGGGACTCGTGTTCATTTCTGGAATCTTCCAGTGCCTCGTGTTTGTTTTGCACGTGGTAGATGCCCAATAAATTGTTTCTTTACTGGAATGAACTGCTGTTGTTTTCGGGGATCGCAAGACCCCCTCGGGTGGGCGCTGGAACCTGGACCTCGTTGAGTACAGGAGCCCTGTGCAAAGTGATTTGATTTGTGGGGAAGAGAATCACCGAGGAACCGGCCCCAATGTGTCTGCTGACTCCCTGTCTACCGCGCTGTGCGAACAGGGGGAGGACATGGGGAAGTCTTGGCGGTAAAGGGGACAGCCTCGCATCCAAGACGGAATGGTGTTAAATGCTGGCGCAAGGGCCCTTTCCATTTGAGCCCTGTCTTTAAACCGCATGTGGGGGTCAGAGCTTTCCCCCATTAGCAGCCCAATTGAGTTCTGGAAAGTCTCCATCTTTTTCCACAACACTCTGCCCCAGGCCCCACCCAGGCTGCTCCAGGTTTTGTTTGTGCCTCATGTTGAACTCCAAGGTCGGGGAAAGTAGAAGTGAGGGTGGCTGTTGCTCAGGTTTTTTGACTGTCGACCAGTTCTTGCTGATTCTCTCAGCAGCAGGCTAAGGTGGACAAAAAGACCAGGAATTCCACATATCCCTGGTAGGTAGGACTACTTCTCTGTGCGGAAGGTCATCAGGTAGGGGTGGAGGATTGGTGAGAGAGGTGTGGTCCTTCTTATCTCTGTACTGCGCTTATTGTTTTTCATCTTAGTATGGTTATCTTATTTGTGTTGTGGGTGAAATGGTTTCCATGCCATAGAGATAATATATTTCCCAAAATAAATTGAGGACAGCAATTTATTTATATGTATTCAAAGCCCTTACTGTTGTTGTGCATTTACCATGAGGACTCAGTGTTTAATCTAGGATGTCAGAGCCATTTTAGACCTCCACCATTTATTAAACAGAGCCTCTTGTGATCCACCTGTCCCCCCAGTTAGACGGCCCCAAATTATGTGGTAGGCTGAATAATGTCCACTCAAATATATCAGATCTAATCCCTGAAACCTGGGAATGTTACCTTATAAGGGAAGAGTACCCTTGCATATGTGATTAAGTAACTTGAAATGGAGAGATTATCGTGAATTATTTAGGTGGGCCTTAAATGCAAACGCAAAGGTCCTAAGAGAGAGATGGAAGCAGATTTGGTACAGGCCGGAGAGAAGGCAGTATGACCACAGAGGCAGATACTGGAGTGATGTGGGCACAAGTCACCAAATGCTCTGCAGTCAACAGAGCTAGAAGAGGAAAGGAACTGATTCTCTCGCAGAGCCTCCAGAGGGAGGAAGGGATCCCTGCCAACACCATGCTTTCTTCCCCATGTGACTGATTTTGGACTTCTGGCCTCCAGAATTATGAAAGAATAAGTTGCTATTGTTTTAAGCTACTGATAATTAAGTTTGTGATAATTTGTCATGGCAACTGTAGGGAACTAATATATACGACTGTGCTAATAAATCACATAGCATGCTGTACTGATGAATAGTTTACAAGTCTTCATCTGGGGCAGTAGTGGGGTACAGTAGTGGAGATCACTGTGTATTTATCTGAATCCTGTGAATTCTAAAGAAGGATTTGAAGGGGGAATTTGGGAAGAAAAGATATTTAAGTGGTGCATAGGAAGGGGAGGTAGTCTGGCATTTAAAGACTTTTTTAAAAAGAATATTTCTGTTAATATGTAACTATTTGCTCTGGCTAAAGAGAATAAACGTAATGGATGGGCACAGTGGCTCACACATGTAATCCCAGCACTTTGGGAGGCCAAGGCAGGTGGATCATGAGGTCAGGAGATCAAGACCATCCTGGCCAACCAACATGGTGAAACCCCGTCTCTACTAAAAATACAAAATTAGCCAGGCATGGTGGCACGTGCCTGTAGTCCCAGCTACTCAGGAGGCTGAGGCAGGATAATTGCTTGAACCTGGGAGGCGGAGGTTGCAGTGAGCCGAGATTGTGCCACTGCACACTCTAGCCTGGTGCCTGGCGACAGAGTGAGACTCTGTCTCAAAAAAAAAAAAAAAAAAAAAGTGGCAAAGACTTTTTTTTTAGCTGAATCATAATTGATTATCCATCATGTGTATATCAGGTAAGAATTGCAGACACTTGGGGATTGAGGTAGAGGCCTGGGGAAAAGAGGGAATACAGAAGTGCTTCCATGTGTTAAAATATGGCTAAAAGTAACCACTAGTTATCTGGAATAAAGATACTTTGGAGTTTTCAGGGTACAGGAAAATGCAGTGTTCAAATTTAATGATTTACTTCTAGGACCCAGGCAGCTAATTTACACTTCCCACTTTGCTTTATATGGTTTGGCTGTGTCCCCACCCAAATCTTATCTTGAATTGTAGTTCCCACAATTTCCAGGTATTGTGGGAGGGACCCAGTGAAAGATAATTAAATCACAGGGGCAGGTCTTTACTGTGCTATTCTCCTTATAGTGAATAAACCTCACAAGATCTGATGCTTTTATAAAGGGGAGGTTCCCTGCACAAGCTCTCTCTTGCCTGCCATCATGTAAGACTGCCCTTGCTCTTCCTCCATGATTGTGAGGCCTCCCTAGCCATGTGGAACTGTGAGTCTATTAAACCTCTTTTTCTTTATAAATTACCCAGTCTTGGGTATGTCTTTATCAGCAGCATGAAAACAGACTAATACACTCCCCACATCTGCTTTCTTTTCAAACTGCTTTGTGAGGTATAATTTACATACCATAAAATTCATCTGTTTTAAGTGGACAGTTCAGTGATTTTTAATAAACTTACAGACTTGTACCATCAGCACACAATTTCATTTTAGAACATTTCTATCACCCAAATAAGATCCCTCGTAACCATCTGTAGTCAATCCCCATTCCCAACCCCAGCACCATCTACTTTTAATGACTGGCTTACTTCAGAGTTGAGTTTTAGTCCCTTTGTTGGACTACTCCAATGGTTTTATAACTGGCCCAAGCTCCTCCTAGTGTATTCTCTACTCAGCCACTAGAGGATCATACACCCTTGATTAAAATCCTCCAGTGCTTTGTGTGGCATTTTAGAATAAGCCCCAAAAATCTTCAGTATGTGGTCTTTTCAAGGCCCCATGAGCTCTACCTCTGCCAACTGACATCTTCTCAGGATAGTTTAGGAAAGGAAGTGATAAGCACAGTGTTCCTTTGGGCTTGATACACAGTTGGCCCCCTCATCCCCCACTTAGCTACCCTGCAGCCTCATTAGCCTTCTTCCTTGGCAGGCAGTGAACACTGAGCTCTTCTCATCTTTGGGCTTTTGTGATGGCATTTCCTTTTAAGAAACTACCCCTTGCCTCTGTGATGCTGACTCCTTTTTGGCATTCAGTTCAATGCCACCTCCTTAGAAAGGCCTTCCTTCATCTACTCTAACTAGAGCTGTGTTAGTCTGTTTTCATGCTGCTAAGACATACCTGATAGTAGGGGAAAAAAAGTGGTTTAATTGGACTTATAGTTTCCCATGGCTGGGGAGGCCTCAGAATCATAGTGGGAGGCAAAAGGCACTTCTTACATGGTGGTGGCAAGAGAAAATGAGGAAGAAGCAGAAGTGGAAACCCCTGATAAACCCATCAGCTCTTGTGAGACTTATTCACTATCACGAAAATAGCATGGGAAATACTGGCCCCCATGATTCCATTTCCTCTCCTTAGGTCCCTCCCACAACACATGGGAATTCTGGGAGATACAATTCCAGTTGAGATTTGGGTGGGGACACAGGCAAACCACATGATTCCACCCTTGGCCCTCCAAATCTCATGTCCTCACATTTCAAAATGAATCATGCCTTCCCAACAGTCTTCCAAAGTCTTAACTTATTTCAGCATTAACTCAAAAGTCCACCTGAGACAAGGCAAGTCCCTTCGACCTATGAGCCTGTGAAAGCAAAAGCAAACTAGTTACTTCCTAGATACAATGGGGGTACAGGTATTGGGTAAATATAACCACTCCAAATGGGAGAAATTGGCCAAAACAAAGTGTTTACAGGGTCCATGCAAGTCCAAAATTCAGCAGGGCAGTTTAATTTTAAAGCTTCAAAATGATCTCTTTTGACTCCAGGTCTCACATCCAAGTCACATTGATGCAAGAGGTAGGTTCCTATGGTCTTGGGCAGCTCCACCCCTTTGGCTTTGCAGGGTACAGCTTCCCTCCCAGATGCTTTCATGGGTTGGCATTAAGTGCGGCTTTTCAGGCACACAGTGCAGGCTGTTGGTAGATCTCCCATTCTGGGGTCTGGAGGATGGTGACCCTCTTCTCTCAACTCCACTAACCAGTGCCTCAGTAGGGACTCTGTGTGGGGGCTCCAACCCCATGTTTCCTTTTGGCAGTGCCCTAGCAGAGATTCTCCATAAGGGCCCCACCCCTGCAGCAAACTTTTGCCTGGGCATCCAGACATTTCTGTACATCTTCTGAAATCTAGGCAGAGGTTCCCAATTCTCAATTTTTGAGGTCTGTGCACACACAGGCTCAACATCACATGGAAGCTGCCAGGACTTCGGGCTTCTACCCTCTGAAGCCACAGCCCGAGCTGTACATTGGCCCCTTTCAGCCATGTCTAGAGTGGCCAAGACACAGGGCACCAAGTCCCTAGGTCTAGGTCTCTGACATGGCCTGGAGACATTTTCCCATGGTTTTGGGGATTAACACTAGCCTCCTTGCTACTTATGCAAATTTCTGCAGCTGGCTTGAATTTCTCCCCAGAAAATGGATTTTTCTTTTCTATCACATTTTCCAAACTGTTATGCTCTGCTTCCCTTATAAAACTGAATGCCTTAACAGTACCCCAGTCACCTCTCGAATGATTTGCTGCTTAGAAATTTCTTCTGCCAGATGCTCTAAATCATCTCTCTCAAGATCAAATTTCCACAGTTCTTTAGAGTAGGGGCAAAATGCTGCCAGTCTCTTTGCTAAAGCATAGCAAGAGTCACCTTTGCTCCAGTTCCCAACAAGTTCCTCATCTTCCTCAGCCTGGACATTATTGTCCATATCCCTACTGGCATTTTG
This sequence comes from Cacajao melanocephalus, assembly GCA_963573385.1. Lineage (NCBI taxonomy): Eukaryota > Metazoa > Chordata > Mammalia > Primates > Pitheciidae > Cacajao > Cacajao melanocephalus. The sequence goes on along the minus strand of CAUYLG010025803.1, from coordinate 74,280 downwards.
GGCAAAGCCATTCAAGTCTCTAGGAAGATTCAAACTTTCCCACATTTTCCTGTCTTCTTCTGAGCCCTCCAAACTGTTTCAACCTCTGTCTGTTACCCAGTTCCAAAGTTGCTTCCACATTTTCAGGTATCTTCAGCAACACCTCACTCTACTGGTACCAGTTTACTGTATTAGTCTGTTTTCACACTGCTGATAAAGACATACCCAAGATTGGGAAGAAAAAGAGGTTTAATTGGACTTACAATTCCACCATGGCTGGGGAGGCCTCAGAATCATGGCAGGAGGTGAAAGGCACTTCTTACGTGGCAGCAGCAAGAGAAAACAGGCAAGAAGCAAAAGCTAAAACCCCGGATAAACCCATCAGATCTCGTGAAACTTATTCACTATCACGAGAATAGCACAGGAAAGACTGGCCCCCATGATTCAGTTACTTCCTTCTGGGTCCCTCCCACACACATGGGAATTCTGGGAGATACTGTTCAAGTTGAGATTTGGGTGGGGACACAGCCAAACCATATCAGGAGCTTCAACTCCATCTCTCTGTTACCACTATCCTTTGTTATTTTCTTTATTGTACTTAACAACTCTCCAGAATTATATTTGTGATTGTTTTTTCCCTTGGTGCCTTTCTTTCCCCATTGGAATATAAATTCATGAGGGTAGAAACTTGATTGGTTGTGATTTTAGACAGCTCTGTCTCTAGTAGTTATAGAAACACTATGTTCATAGTAATAACATATTATAAATTATCAGAATGCCAGCAGCAGTAATTAATAGTTATCAAAGGCTTGCTCTGTGTGCCAGGCCCTGTGCTAAGTGCTTTCTGTGCATGAATTCTTTAGTCGAAATCTGCCACTTTTGATATGGGAAGAGTAAGGGGAGCATGTCCTCCAAATATAGTCCTCTACATTCTTTTTTCAGAGATATTGGGTAGTTTTTTTTTTTCTTCTCATTAGAATGTTGATTTTCAAAACTGGATCAATGTGCATTGCCACCAGCAATAAACCTAAAAGCCGAACTGGAGAGGTTTTTGCCAGGAGAGAAAGGAGGGATAAAAAGAATAGTACAAATAAAAGCAGAGTTCTGAAACAGCATGACTCACTGAGGCCACAGCAAGTAAGACATCTGGAGCACAGTATGTGTCAGGGGAGTGGCCAGAGAACGAACTGGGAAGTGGGTTAGGCCAGATCTAAAGGGCAAGCCTTAGAGTGCTAGTCTTAGTTCAACCTTAGTCTTTGAGCAAGACAACAAGATGGCTCTGGTTTTATAGAAAACTTAATGATTTTAAGAAACTAAAGCTAGAAGGATCATTTTGAGATACTTTGTAGTAGGCCTGGCAAAAGCTGAAAAAAGCATAAAAGTACAATGGGAGTAAAAGGAATTAAATGGAACTAAATTGCATATTCAAGGATTCTGTCCTTATGACTTGTGACCCCACCTAAGTATTCTTTATTGAGTTAAAGATATTACAGAGTTAAACTTAACAGAATATTGTGATTAATTGGATATGGAATTTGAATTGATGAAGATATCTGAAACACCCAAGAAAGTAGGTTTAGTGAGGGGATGAAGAGAGCAGATTTGGGATAAGATAAATTTAATATGACTGTAAACATATATGCAGAAATGTTAAAGGAAAAAAAACTTAACCAGGAATGGTGGCTCATACATGTAATCCTAGCACTTTGGGAGGCTGGGACAGACAGATCTCATGAGTTCAGGAGATCAAGACCAGCCTGGGCAACATGGCAAAGCCCCGTCTCTACTAAAAATACAAAAATTAGCCAGGTGTGGTGGTGTGTGCCTGTAGTCCCAGCTACTTGGGGGGCTGAGGTGGGAGGATCGATTGAGCTGCCACTGCACTGCAGCCTGGGTGACAAAGTGAGACCCTGTCGCAAAAAAAAAAAAGTAAAAACTTTATTAAAATGTATCTAGAACCAAACATTTTTAACAGAGTAGCATGAAACTTGCTAGAAGCAGTAGAATTGTTCCTATCTGGCTTTGCTTTTGACTGATGTCACCTGTGAGAAGTCATCATATTTTGGGACAGCTTTTTGCTGGATGTTTTCCATGAGAAATCATAGAATGTCCAAATTGGAGAAGATTTTATGAATTTTCTAGGCCAACACTCTACCCAAGAAAGAATACCAGTGGCAGTTGCCATTTCAGGTGCTCACCCATCCTTATGTTCAACACCTCTTAAGGAAGCCCTCCATGTGTGTGTGTATATATATATATATATATATATATATATATATATATTCAAGGTGTTATAATCTTTAGAAAATTTATCTCCACCTTGAACTAGACTCTGCCTCTCTTTACTCCCATTCATTAGTCTGAATTCTGCACATAGAATATATTCATTTTTTCCTTTCATGTTTTTTTTTTTGAGATGAGATCTCATTCTGTTGCCCAAGCTGGAGTGCAGTGGTGGGATCATGGCTCACTGCAGCCTCAGCCTCCTGGGCTCAGGTGATAACTCCCACCAAGGCCTCTGGAGGAGCTGAGACTACAGGCATGCACCACTGTGCTCAGCTGATTTTTAACATTTTTTTTGTAGAGACAAGATCTCACTATGTTGCCCAGGCTGGTCTCAAATTCCTAAGCTCAAGCAATCCTCCCTCCTTGGCCTCCCAAAGTGTTGGAATTACAGGCTCATTCATTTTTTAAATATTTTAAAAACTGCTTATATTCCACTGAGCTATTCCAAAAATCTTGGTTGTTTATCATTTCAGTATACCTGCTTAAAATTTATAGACCTGTTTTGACTCACCAGACAGAAGTTTCTGTACCTGGTTACTTCTCTAACCAAGCACAAGTGATGTTGCCTGGTCAAAAGCATTTCCAAACAATGAAAAGCAGTTAAAATGGTCAAAAGGTATTTGGCTGGTCTGTTTAAGTCAGTTTGGACTGTACCTGGAGAAAGATCAGGTCTGAGAATACTGATATTAGGTCATATGTGCCTGTAGGTTTACTTGCTACATCATCTTAATAGTGCCAATAAGATCTGTGCCAGTAAAATTAGAATTGGGCCAATGGGGAGCATATAATTAAACATATTTTGTTGTAAAAACATGATTTAGATAAGTGCTATAGGCTTTTTTTTTTTTCTTTGAGATAGAGTCTTGTTCTGTCACCTAGGCTGGAGTGTAGTGGCACGATTTCAGCTCACTACAACCTCTGCCTCCCAGGTTCAAGCAATTCTCCTGCCTCAGCCTCCCAGTAGCTGGGATTACAGACACATGCCACCATGCCCAGCTAATTTTTGTATTTTTAGTAGACAAGATTTCCCCATGTTTATCTCGAACTCCTGACCTCAAGTGATCCGCCCATCTCAGCTTCCCAACGTGCTGGGATAACAGGCGTGAGCCACCGCATCTGGCTGCTATAGGCTATTAAAATTTTTTTTTGTAGGGGCAAAGTCTTACTATGTTGCCTAGGCTGATCTCGAACTCCTAGCCTCAAGCAATCTTCCTATCTCAGCCTCCCAAAGTGTTGGGATTACAGGTGTTAGCCACCATGCCTGGCCTGCTGTAGGCTATTAGTGTACTTTCACATAAAAGGAAAAAATAATTTGGCACTTCTTGTTGTCATTGTTATAGATGTGTGTTTTAGATATTGTCAAGATCTTAAGTGATGAACATGAATTTGTAAATTGAACTTTTGAAATAATAAATTTCAGTAAATGAAATATATATAAATGAGCAGATTTTAAATATTTTGTTTTTTCAGGTGTTAATGGAATAAGTGAAAATAGGAATATCCAGAAGTTAAGGTAACTTTTGTTTTACTTCTAGTTATATTTAAGAATTGCGAACATATACAACTGATAGACTATTTTATCTGTATCTGCATCTAATTTATTTTAGAAAACTTGAAGCCTTGAACCTGATGGATGCTTAGGACAGAATAACCTACAATATAAAAGCTGCAAGGGCTTTATCTTGGTGGTTTTCAGACTATGTTCAGTGGAGCCCTCTGTATTCCATAGAGGTGTCTCTGGGGCAGAGAGGAGGGTGTGGTTGGGGCTCAGAAGATTTAAAGAAACGTTCCCACTGCTTAAAAAGGATTTGAAAAACACACACAACTGTAATTTTATTTAGTAAGGATGGAAATTGAGACTCAGAGATATGAAAAGGTCTGCCCATGCTCTCACAGTTAACCGGTGATAGAATTAAGTTTCCTGATTCTAAGTTCTGTGCTTCTTCCAAATTGCCTCCCTACTAGATGGTATTATGTATGGGTGAAATGTGATCTTAAATAGCTTAATTCCGTATTACATTATAACAGTCCCTGTGTTTAGTCAATGCAGATTAAACTCGCTTTCTTTTCTGTTAGTGGCCTGTATGAAACTTAATATAGCTCTTTAGTATGGGAAAGTGAATTAATATACATACACTGCTTAAATTATAGTTTTGGGATTTTGGGGGGTTTTTTGATTTTTGGTTTTTTTTTTGAGATGGGGTATTGCTCTGTCACCTAGGCTGGAGTGCAGTGGTGATGGCTCACTACAGCCTTGAACTCCTGGGCTCAAGGAATCCTCCCACCTCACCCTTCCATGTAGCTGGGACTAAAGGCAAGCACCACCATGCCCGGCTAATTTTTTCATTTTTTGTTAAAGACAGAGACTCACTCCGTTGACCAGGCTGGTCTCTAACTCCTGGGCTCACATGATCCACTTGCCTTGGCTTCCCAAAGTGTTGGGATTACAGGTGTGAACCACAGCGCCCTGCCAGATAGTATTATTATTCTTCATATTATTGTTATCCAATTATGTGGTACTTTGTATGTGTTGAGGCAGTTGCTATATAGGAAGACCTGCAGTTACTATCTAAGAAGTCCTGCATGTGAGTTATCTCAGTTAACTCCTATTCTTTTGAGGTATATGCTCTTTACTTTTTATACTGTATACTCTTTATCTCCATCATATAGTCATACACAGGTTAAACTTGTTCTCAAAGTGACACAGCTGTTAATCACAGAGCTAGGATGACAACATCCAGAGACTTGACGAGTGTGATTGAGAAAACAGACACTGAGAGCATGTGAAGTTAATAAGCAGTTAGCAGCAATTCAGGCAGTACAATGCTGTTCAACATGAATGGTTCTCCTTATTATGTTTCTGAGATTGTACCAGCCCAGATATGTTTATTTGAATCAGTCCTGAGGTACCTCAGAATTTCCCAAGGAAAACATACCTGCAGACTGGTTCTAGAAGAATACAGATGAGTTCTATAATATCCCCAGTCTCTGGTTTCTGTGGAAGGTAGGGTGGTTCATCATTCTAGGAGCTTGAGTCAGTTGAAGAATCCACGAATCTAAATAGAACATACATCGTAAGTCATCTGTACCCAATCAAATAGAGCTTGGGCTGGGCACGGTGACTCATGCCTGTAATCCCAGCACTTTGGGAGGCTGAGGCAGGCAGATCACTTGAGGCTAGGAGTTCGAGACGAGCCTGGCCAACATGGTGAAACCCTGTCTTTACTAAAAATACAAAAATTAGCCAGGCAGTGGTGCCTGTAATCTCAGCTAGTCAGGAGGCTGGGGTAGGAGAATTGCTTGAACCTGGGAGGTGGAGGTTGTAGTGAGCCAAGATCGCACCACTGTACTCCAGCCTGGGCGACAGAGCAAGACTCCATCTCAAAAGAAACACACACACAAAAAATACCCATAGAGCTTGGATTCTAAATCAGTCATTCATTCTAGATAATCACAGGAGAGGTCCGCCTTAAGTAGCAGCCATACAAAAAGAAATCAAGGTGAGGATTATTCACACGAGGAAGAGTTTAAGTTCATATCCACCATGGCCTTTGGAATCCAAGAAGGAGGAGTCGGAACCCAGGAGATACTTTTAAGTGCTTTATCTCAACTACATTACAAAACCTAAGGCTTTCGATTTTCCTTCAAAAGTCCCCTCTTTGTGGTCTGTGGTTTCTTAGGCCTTTTTGTTTGTTTGCTTTGCAACATTCCAATCAAATATCTAGAGTAGAATAGTTACATAGATATTACTTGTTAGAAATGTAAGGTTCCTTTTAATGTGAACCTGTTCTTAATTTTAAATCAGGCAGAACTGTTCATAATAGATCTTGGGCATATCAGAAGAGGCTAAGATCTCACTTCTGTATTTTACTCAGAAATTTAAAATAAACACATGTGAGTTCATGCTATGATCCCCAGATCAACCAAGTACAGAGTGTTTTTAAACAATTTTATGATTTACTGAAACAAAAAACCTTGCTTTTTCTAGAAATCTTCAATCATTTCATAAGCTTTATGCCTGAAAATAGGAAAAATATTTCAATTCCAAAAGTGTCACAAAAGTAGAGAAACACTGATGACTTGACCAAATTGAGGATAGTCAGTCTAAAATAGTGAAAATGAATTACAAATATTATTTAAGTGCAGATTTTTATTACTCTAAAATACACACATAAAATAACTACCAGCATGGGCAATAGAGGTACTCAGCATCCTCTTTACAAATAAATGGTTGTTTTAAAACTCTTGTTTAAGTGAATAAACCTGTACTGTCTTCTGCAAACTACTAATTTTCTAAGAAAAAAAATTTCCCTCTGAAGGACTGCTGCTTTCCGACAGTCTATTATGAATCAGTGGTACTGAGTTCTGATGAATAACACAAGCATTCCTCATCTTATGTCGAAGTAAACAACTGTGGTTTCCACATCAGAATATTCTAAAACCAAACCTTCTTCTTGCATCATTTCTCTATTCTCTAACTTCTAGTTTCAGTTCTGCTTACCTTGGTCTTAGATTCTGTTTCCTGCTTAATATTAAAGTCTTTGATATTGAATTACTATATGATTTTCCAGTATTTGGTTGTAGGTCTATACCTGTCCTGTTTGTTCCTTTATGCTTCTGATGAATCTCTGATTCATGATAACATTACTCACCAATTTGAACTTTCTTAATGTCATTCATTATCCTGAAGAATCCCAAAATGTATCATTTTAGTGTATCAGAAAAATTATACAACAAACATTCACAATGAAACTTGCTTAAATGAGAAGGCATGCTTCTTGTACACAGCATAGAGTCATTATTTATAAGCCAATTTGAAAATCCTTTTCTTTCAGTAGTCAAGGTTCTTTTTTTCCTCAAGTGGCAGTCTATTTAGAACATTTAAATTGCCTGGAAATCTTGACTAACATTCCATTTGTTATAATTCTTCATGGAATATCTCCCTACCTACTACTTACTTCCTAAAAAAGGGTAGCATGAAACATGTTAAGGTAGCTATGTTCTGTCTTTAATTGTAGCTTTGACAGGTGGCATCTCAGTAATCAAAAGGAAGAAAATGTGAGTAAAATAAAAAGATATTCCATTTAATAAAAACTGTTTAGCTCGGGGTTTTTAAATTTTTAAACACTTTATGCTTACAATCATGAATTAATGTAAAAATGATAAGTAGTGTGTTTTATATGTGATCTTCCTTTATCATTTTAGTGGTGCTCACCCACATCTATTTTGTTTTTTAAAGAATCAAGATTTTGATTCATTAATTTAACCAATTGTTTTTCTGTTTTCTATCTTAATTTCTGCTTTTGCATTTATTATTTCCTACTTGTGCTTTCTTTTAGTTTACCCATGTTTCTTTCTTTCCTTTTTTTTTTTTTTTTGAGACGGAGTCTTACTCTGTCACCCAGGCTGGAGTGCAATGGTGAGATCTCCACTCACTGCAACCTCTGCCTCCTGGGTTCAAGTGATTCTCTAGCCTCAGCCTCCCGAGTAGCTAGGATTACAGCCACCCACCACCACACCCAGCTAATTTTTGTATTTTTAGTAGAGATAGGGTTTCACCATGTTGGCCAGACTGCTTTCAAGCACCTGACCTCAGGTGATCCGCCCGTCTCAGCCTCCCAAAGTGTTGGAATTACAGGTGTGAGCCACCGTGCTCGACCTAGTTTACCCATTTTTCTATGCTTTTGTGTTACAGACGTAATTAACTTACTTTTATTATTTCATTTTTACTGATATAGGTGTCCAGGGCTAGGAATTTTCATCTTTTTACTACTTTTAATGTATGTCACAGATATGTACTGTTTTCATTATAATTTTTTAGAAATTATTTAATTTCAGTTTATATTTCCTTTATCACACAAGAGTTGTTTAATAGAAGGCATTTTAATTTCCAGGTGGAAAGGCCTTTTTAATTTGGAGGTTTTGATTTTAATTTCTAGCTTGATTATACTGTGACCAGAGGTGGTGTTTGTAACATTTCTACTTTATGGAACCTACCGACCTTTAATTTGTGCCCTAGAATATTATTGATTTTTGTGAATGTGCCATGTGCCCTTGAGAGGAAAGTATGTTGTCTTTTATCGAAGTATGGTGTTCAATATATAGCCAAAAGATCTACCTTAGTGATTAGTTATTCTAAATCTTTTATATCTATCTCTACTTATTTTTTGTCCACTTGGCCTGTCTCATACTAATTGTCTGTTAAAGCCTTCTATTATTACTGTATTTTCAGTTCATACCGTATCTTCTGTGGATTTATGTTTTATCCAGGTGACTGCTGTGTTATACGGTACATATCTTTATTGTGGAATGTGGCTTTTAACTTCAAGTACACTGCACTTTGTTTTAGTTAATGCTCTCTGGCTTGAAGACTACTTAGTCTGGTATCAGGATTTTAACCTGTGCTTTCTTATTGTTTTCATTTGCCTGGCAAATTTTTGTTCATCTTTTTATTTTTAGCCTTTTTGAATCTGTGTGTTCTTAGGCATAACTTTTTGTACATAGCAGTTTTTTTTTAAGCCAATTTGAAAATCCTTTTCTTCCAATAGGCAAGTGAAGTCCTCTTACATTTACCAACATGACTGTTTGGTCTAAATTCTGTGGTATTATTTTCACATTATTATATTATCTTATGTAATTACTGATTGTGTTATATTTGTTAGAGTTTATTTGGTGTTTCTTTTTTTATGTTTTCTTTTTAAAATTCTTTGTCATTTAAGAAGGTTGTATTTTTGTGGTTACTTTTGTATTAATGCTTTTTATAGTGCACTTTTAAGCCCTCTTTTTCTTACTCGATCTTTTACTTTTTGTCAGTTTTAAGTGGTGTCCTTTGACAATCTATTCCATTTATAATAGTCTATGGTCTTTTACTTTCTGCTTTTTTCCCTCTTCCTCCTGTTTTTAATGACATTTGTTCTCTGTTGTTATGCACATAATATTTATATCACTATTCAGCACCATTACCTCATATTTGTTTTTCTCGACTCTATAATTGAATATTTAAATATTCACTATCAGTCCCTTTGCAGTTGTCTAAGTCTTGCTTTTTAAATGTTTGTCTTTATCCTTTTTTTCCAAATTTACTTTTAAAAATTTAGAACCTAACATAAAACCTTGAAGATCTTCACCGGTTGTGGACGCTGCCACATTTTACGGTGGTCTTTTGGGTGACTGAAGCTCATTTAGTAGAATCCTCAGCAGAGGCACACGGCACAGTGTTCTGGTACAGACAAAACTGCTTTTTTATGGCTTCAAAATCTTTTGAAGGAGATCTTGGCTGGCTGTAATATCCTTAGTTTGTACTTTCTCTCCTTTCTTGAAAGTACTACTCCACTCTAGCCTTACTGTGTGTGTTGTTTTTAATAACTTAGTGCCAGTCTAACCTTCCTACCTTTGTAAATTATTTCATCTTTTTTGTCTGGAGGCACTGAGGATTTTTTCATTATCTTTAAAGTCTTAATATTGTTTTACTAGAATATGTCTCAGAGTTGATCATTGTTGGTCAGTTTTCCCTGGTATGGAAAATGCGTAGATTGAAGTCTTTATTTCTAGGAAATTTTCTTGGATTATAATTTTAAATAATAGTTCTGTTTCATTGTTCTATGTTTTTCCTTTAGGAACCCTAGTTATACTCAGCCTCATTTACCTGTCTTCCATTTCAATATTCCTATATCACTCTTTTTTTTTTTTTGTCTTCTTTTCTTCTTTTTGTGGAGAATGGGGTCTTGCTCTGTTGCCCAGGCAGGTCATGAATGCCTGGGCTCAAGCTATCCTCCTGCTTCTGCCTCCCTAAGTGCTGAGATTACAGGTATGAGCCACCACGCCTGGCTCACACCCTTTTTACTTTTTTATCTTATTTTTTATTCTCATGGTGGTTTTCCTGACTTTCTTCAGTGCTTTTATTAAATTTTTATTATAACCTGTCATTGCTTGTATACTTTGTGATTCAGTCTTTATTTCTGATATAATTGTGTCTTTTTCTTCTCTGTCTTTCCTAACTTTAATCAACTCTTGTTTCATCTCTTCCTGTTTGTTTGTTAGCTTATTTTGTTTCTTGTCCATTTTTATTCTTTGGCTTTACATATCTAATTCAGGGTGATTTTTCATACCCCTAAATGCTTATTTGAGCATACTGGGTTCAGTTTGTAGTATTATGTTACAGTTTTCTTTGGCTTCATGTTTGTTGTTTGTGGGAGAGACTTTTCATCAGCAGAAAAGATTGTATTCATGTTTTCTGACATTTTGCAGTATAGTCTGCTTTTATCTATTCCAATTCATTTTGTGGACAAGGTTCCTACTTTGAGACTGTCTTCTGCCATGTAGTTTCTTTGTGGATAGTGGTGTTGGGTGGGAAGAGTGGAAGGAGGATGGTGTATCCAGCTTGTGTTTTGTTTCTGCTAGTTCCTTAATGTTCCCCTCTCATTTTCTTCTTTCCCTTGATTGCCATGGACCCAGGGGAGACCACCTTTTCTCTCCATATCTCATTCTCCCCAAGAAACACTGCTTCTCCGAGGCCGCTACTTCTTCAAGCCCTTACCCCATTGTCAGGGCTGTGGACTATCAAGTTCCAACCTGTGCTTAATATTTTGGCCTTTACTTTTTTACATCTGGGGGTGAATTTATCTGTACTTTCTCTGTCTTCTGCTTACCTCTTCCCTCCCATTTTCTGTATTCCTAGGCTTGTAGTGGTGTTAGGTGGGCTGTGGGAATTCTTTTGAAAAAAGCTTTTCCCTTTACTTGCAGATTATTTGCAGGTTGTGGTACTCTCTGTCTTCCAGTGATGCTTGGGGTGTGGAGTGCCTGGGTGATTTTATGGCCTTTTGGGAGGATGAAAGGGAGATTTGAAATCAGACCACCACCACTGTTCTCCACATTCAGAATTCTCCTTTTAGCTTAAATAAAAATGTGAGCACTATTTGATGTCAAAGAAGTTCTTCAACTTTTATTAATGACTTCTATTTTGACGATTTGTAGGTTTTGCTAAAGAGATATTTTTTTCCATTATTTGACAGTATAACTTTATGAGAAACCTCTACCCCAAATCAGAGCACTACTTACCACAATAATTATTAGTTTTAGATTTTCGAGTTGTCTTTAATAATCCACTTGGCCATTAAAATTAACAATTTTCACCATAAGATTGTATTCATTTATTAATTTTATGTAATATGTATTTCTGTATAAATAATTATTTTTCTGGAGAAGAAATTATTACTGAATTTCAAATGTTAACAAAGTCAATTCCTGTTCTTCTATGAACTTTTTTCACATAGTACCTTATTAATAAGATTGAATCTCTGTCTTCCATAGACAGGAATCAAAAGAACCAAACAGGGAACTATTCATACTTCAAGATCTCTAAAAAGAGGTAGCAATATTTAATATGGAATCAAAAGCTTGTGATTCAAATAATGAAGATCTTCTATCAAGTAGTGGCATCACATCTAATGGAGGTATGTGCCATTTATAAAACAAAATGGGGAAAAAATTAGAATTAACCAATCTTCATGATATTCATTCAAGCTGCTATTTCTTGTATGTTTTGTTTTTAACCACGTGGTTATTGACCATGGTCATGAATGTCTACCATATTGTTTATAATTCTGTTTTTTTAGGAAGAAATTCCTAGTCTTTTAAGGAATTTTTTGGTTTAAAAAATGTTTCTGCATTGAGGTACTTTAGCCTCAACATGCACCATGCCTCCCTAATGCCTTGTCTTCCTCCTGTGTTTCTTGGTCTACCCTAAGTCAGAATTTTGTGTCATTTCACTTCTTTTTTTTCACCTGCTTCTACATCCAGTCAGGTACTGAGGCCCCACTGATTTTACCCTTGAAATGTCTCTCGAATCCATTTCCCCCTCTCCATTCCCATTGCTACTGTTCTGGCTCAGGCCCCCATCACCTCTGATCCGAATTATTTCAATCAAAAGGTGATTCCTATGTCAAGAAAACAGACACAGTTGTAGTAAATAGTTGGAATTTAATACAGGGAATGGGTACATAGGTGTTGAAAGAGCTGCAAAGCCTAAAGGGATGAAACAACACAGAGATTACCAGCTGCAGGAAGCTGCTACCAACCACCCCTTTGGCTAGAAGGACAATGAGGAAAGCAGCTGTTGTAAAGGCATGGAAGATAGAGGTAGAACCACAGAGATGGCTGCTTGGAAGGAGCTGAAACCACCACTAACTATCAGATGCCCATCTGAAGCAGTGAGAGGATCATGACCGTGGCTTCCCCTCTTCTGCTGCCTTCGGCTCTTCCACTAGTTTTCCCATTGCAAACCTACCCAGAAGAGAACTAGAAAGGGAACTTGCAGCACTCAACAGAGAAAGGGAAGGACAGAGAATGCAATCAAGAGCAATCAGGCAAATGACCTGCACTTTCCCTTTCTTGCCCCTCTCTCCTCATTCTTTTTTTCTTTTCAATTTAGTGGTCTGTCTCAGAAGCCAGATTCATATACGTTTTTTCCAGGAGAAATTCAGATTCAAAATAGGATGATCACAGATAGAACTCATTCTTTTAGTGCATGCAGAGTTTATTCTCAGTTACAGATCTGTTTTGCTGGTTGGCTTAAAAACCTTTCTTTCAGCACCCTTATTGTATAAACATTCTGCTTTTCAATATGCTCCTAATTTTAGAATGCAATATGCATCCTAAAATGCCATTGTCATCTCCACCCTACCATACTCCTCTCCGCTGCCCACCTCCACTTGCTCACTTCCTGCATAGCCACATCCTCATACTCATCATTGGCACTGGCACGTAGTTCACAGGTTGTCCCTCCCTGCTCAGGTACATCATCATCCTGTAATACTGTCCTCCTGGGTGACCCATCTAAGATCTTAGACTTACAGCTTTTTGACCTCTTAAATTCTTATTATTTTAACCTTTGCTCTGTTACCCACTCCCTTATTTTGGATCTTATTACCAAGAACTGATAGATTTCTGAAATTCAACCTCCTGTCTTTTTTTTTTTAACATAAACTCAAGATTTTATTGTTTTTATAATAAAATAAAAGATGACACTGAGAACTGGATCCCTTGGCCCTTTGTCTTCTTACCTCAACCCAGTTCAAAAGGCTTGCATCTCTTAGATCTGAAGTTGGGCTCAACGCACTCAAGGCCTCAGCACAATCTTCTTGATAGTTTTAGTCTTTTTCCAGAAAATCAACTTGGTCTGCCCGCCATAGCCATTCTGCTTCCGGTCATCATACTGCTTTTTCTGGGCATGCAGAGAATCCTTGCCCTTCTTGTACTGTGTCACTTTGTGGACGGTGCTTGCCACACACATTTTACAGAAAGTCTGGTGGGTTTTAGGAATATTCACCATGCTTATTTGTGGGAATGCTGTCCATGCAGAAAGAAAGTGGTTTTTTTTTTTTTAACCTCCTGTCTTTCATCCATCTCACTCCCGTATTCCTAGAGTACACCTATTTTCTGCTAATGAAGGTAGTGGCCCCATGTTAAAAATCACTTTTTCTTTAAACAATAAATGGCTTAGATCCACACCTTGAGACTCTGATTCAGTAGGTCTGGAGTGGAGCTCAGGCACTGCTGTCTTTTTTTTATTTTTATAGCTCCCCAGGTGATTCTGGTTTACAACAAAGGTTGAAGAGGTTGAGAAGAACTGCTCTTGGTTCTGCCATTTTCTCCAAAATTATCAACCTCTTTCCATCTTCACTTTCTTTTGTATCATTCCTTGTTTCAGCCAGTCACTTGCCAGTATTCTCAACTTCCTTTCCCCTTTATTATTCTCTTGCACTCTTACAGTAAAACACAAATCCTTATCAGGCTGACTGCCTTCTCCATTATTCTTTGAGCTGCTGCAAGATTTTGTATTTGCTAGGGAAAATACACAAATGTGGATTTTCCACTTTAAAGTCAGTCTCTTATCTCAACTGGATGCTGCCAAGAAATCTTTCTCATTACCTTAGCCAGGTGTCTTTCCAGTTTTCCATAATACTTATTTCAAAATTACACCATTCTTAACTCCCCTCCCCTGTCTTATTCTTTCTCACTCTCAGATAACATTATTTCCTAATTTCTAGAGGAAATAGAAGCCCTTATACTGGTCCACTCTTTTCTCCCCATGTCCTGTGCTGAAGGCCCACTATTTTACATAGCCCATGCCTCCTTCTCCCATAGCTCAGTGGAAGAGTCAGCTTCTTAATTCACTACCCATGCTTTACTTCTCATCCCCCACTGTCACCTCCTCTGCCTGTTCAGTGATTGGGCTCAGAAATTACCCCTGCTCATTCATATCTTCAGCCTCTTTCTCTCCATTTGCACCTTTCCATCAATAAAAACATGCCAAGACTCTCCCAATCTAAAAACATTGGCAAATACATGTAATGCACAAACCAAAACAACAAAAACCCTTTTCTTCAACCTATCCCTTCTTGATCTCTCCTTCATAGCTGTGCCTTCTGAAAGAAAAATCTGTATTCCCTAGCTACATTTCTTCACCATCCAGTCACTCTACAAGCTACTGCCTTAAAGCTTTTGAGCCCAGTATTCCAATGAAATCACTCCGGCCAACATGGCTAGATTCCCCCTCTTTACTAAGTCCAATGAACAGCTTTTATTTATTTTTAATTTAATTTAATTTAATTTTAAGGTTCGGGATACATGTACAGGACATGCAGGTGTGTTGTATAGGTAAATGTGTGCCACGGTGGTTTGCTACACCTCTCAACCCATCACCTAGGTATTAAGCCCTGTGTGCATTAGCCATGTATCCTGATGCTGTCCCTCCTCCTGCACCCCTAATAGGCCCCAGTGTGTGTTGTCCCCCTCCTAAACAGTTTTTTATTTTGAAATCTTGTGAAGTTGTAGGAAAAATGGAAAGAACAATATGGTGACTACCTTATATACCCTCCAGCTGGATTCACCAGTTGTCCACATTTTGTCATATTTGCTTTATCTCTATACCTGTAATATGTATCTCAGTTTGCCAGACTATCTGAAAATTACTTGAAAGCATCATGATTCTTGCTTTAAAACTTGAATGTGCATCTCCTAAGAATAAGGATGATTTCCTACAAACCACATTACTATATCTAAGATAAATACTGCCAGTACAGTATCATCTAATGTGTTCATATTTAAATGTCTCCAGTTGTCCTCCCAAAAAGTCTTAGGTATTTTTACTACTCTAGGAGCAAATCAAAGATCATGAATCGTATTTGGTTGTTTGATATCCTTATTGCCTTTAAATTTACAACCATTCTCTCTCTCTCTGTCCCTCTCCCCCTCTCCTCTCTGTCTCTGTCTCTCTGTCTCTCTCTCTCTCTCTGCATGTTTCTCATGGCATTGGCTTAAAGAATTCAGACCCAGTTATTATAGAATGTATGTATCATAGAATGTCCCCATTCTAGAATTAAAAAAATTTTTTTTCATGTTCAGATTTAGATTAAACTCATTTGACAAGAGTTTTACATAAATGATGCGTATATGTATACATATATAAATTATATATATAATTTATATTATATAATATAATGTATATAATATAAAATATATAAATTATATATAATTTATATTATATATTATAATTTATAATTTATATAATTTATAATTTATATGTATAATATATATATTATATATATATATATTTTTTTTTTGAGACAGAATCTTGCTCTGTCATCCAGGCTGGAGTGCAGTGGCATGATCTCAGCTTACTGCAACCTCTGCCTCCCAGGTTCAAGGGATTCTAATGCCTCAGCCTCCCGAGTAGCTGAGATTACAGGCATGTACCACCATGCCCAGCTAATTTTTTGTATTTTTAGTAGAGATGGGTTTCACCATGTTGCCCAGGCTTATCGTAAACTCCTGAGCTCAGGCAATCTGCCTGCCTTGGCCTCCCAAAATGCTAGGATTACAGGTATGAGGCACCACACCCAGCCAAGTGATGTATACTTTTACAGCATACATCAGGGAACACATAATGCCACATCCCACTAATTTAAAGTTACATTTCCCACTTTATAATTAATATGTAATCTATAGTGTATCTTTTGAAACCTTGTGAATATCCTGCTACTAAATAATCCTTCATTCAATGGCATTAACATCAACTAAAGATCCTTGCCTAAATCTACTGTTACATTGATGATTTTCTAATTTTATCATAGTTATTTATTAGCTGATATTCTTCAGGAATAAAAAAGCTTTCCCTATTATCATTATAGAACCATCTTTTGTTTTTTAATTCAAAGTGCTATGATGCGTTGTTGTCACTACTGTTTTTGATTCTCAGTTGTATCAAATTTGACCAGCCTCTTAAAGCTGGGTCCTATGTCTTTTTAAAGGCATGACCTCAATTTATTGCTTTCTGGCACATCAAAACGTTTCAGGCTCACCTTGTATTTTGCTTGTTCCCTTAGACCTGGAATCAACCATTTTGCTAGGAAGTCCTTGTTCCTTTTAGGAGGGAATCATATTTAGAAATCAAGATCTGGCTTGCGTATTGCTACTGAGGTGCCATTGTGTCTAGGACCTTTCAGTGAATAAAGCTTGGAAGTCAATTTTTAAAAATCATAAGTTATAAGCACTGATAACTCAAATTCAAATCCAATACCGTAGAGTTCTTCCTTATCATTCATATTTGTGTCTTTCCTACAGTGAAAACTGTAATTTCCAAAGACTTCAGTACATTTGTTCATTTTCTCTCTTCTACAATACACATGAACTTCTTTCAGAATTGTAACAACACTACCAACATTAACAACTTACTAAGTAGCTAAGGTTGGTTGTGCAGTGTTCTAATGTTTGCACTGTGTTCTAATGTCATTTGAAGGAACAATTTTCTTTTCTCTGTGATGTGGTTACCAATTTCCTTATTTACTTAGGTTTACTTGTTTCTGTTAGTATTTAACTTATTTTCATTCTGTTTTAAATTTTATTTTTGAATAGTGTAACACTTACATTGCTCAGAAATAAAAACTTTGTGAACAGTATGCTCTAAATAGAGTCTTGCTTCCATCCCTATCTATACCACTGTTTCCACCTATCCCTATACCCCATAGATAACTGCTTTTATGAGTTTCTGTTTTATTCTTCCAGTTTTTCTTTTTGCAAAATTAAGCAAATGCTACAAACACACACAAACACATATACTCTTCCTTCCCCTTTCTTACAAAGAAGAGGGAAATTAACCTCTACCTCCTCAAGGGAGTAATAGCAAAGAATTTTTGGACATATTTTAAAACCACCCCTACCAGCCTGCCTTCTGATCACAAATTATATACATTTCACTCACATGCAAAATACATTCACTCTCTCCCAAGAAGACCCCTAACAGTCTCATCCTGCTACAGCACCAGCTTAAGGGGAAAATTGCTTTATCTCTTCACTTGCATATTTTCCCCATGAGACCTTGAGCTTCTTCAGAGTCTAATAAGGGAATCAGTTAGCATAAAGTGTACACAAAATTATGAGAAAGTTAATTAATGGGCCTGGCACAGTGGCTCACGCCCGTAATCCCAACACTTTGAGAGTGAGATCACCTGAGGTCAGAAGTTCGAGACCAGCCTGGGTAACATGGTGAAATCTCGTTTCTACTAAAAATACAAAAAATTAGCTGGGCATGGTGACATGCACCTGTAATCCCAGCTACTTGGGAGGCTGAGGCAGAAGAATCGCTTGAACCTGGGAGACGGAGGTTGCAGCGAGCCAAGGTTGCACCATTGCACTCCAGCTTGGGCAACAAGAACGAAACTTCATCTCAAAAAAAATTTAAAAAGTTAATTAATGAATTCTTTAATATTTAGGTTCTTCAAGTCCATTGTTTGTGTCATCTATTCATGGTACAATAATTGAAAACACATCTTCAGCTGGGACTTTGACACAGATTCCTTTTTTCCCTAAATATGAAGTGGAACTTGATTCTCATAGAAAAATCATCCCATATCCTGGAAAGGAACATGTTGAACGTGTTTTGGAGGAATATTCACATCAGGTCAAAGATTTGCAGAGAAGACTAGATGAAGTGAGTTGCTTTCTCTTCTAGCATCTGATGCTATTTGGGGGACAACTGTGAGGCTCAATATGCAGTTTTAAAGCCAGTTATACAACTTAGTGGAAGAAAAAACAACAGTGGGTTTATTGGTTAAATTTCTTAATTGACCTGTGCCTTCTATTTTCAGTATTAAAATTGGGCTAATGAAAAGTCTACATATTTATTTTTGTTAATAATTATTCAAAACACCTTGGTTTCTTGTAAAATTTAATGAAACTTGAATAACTCAAAATTATAGTAAGTAGCATTTATCTGCAGTTATAATTAATAATTTGGGTAGACCTGCTATCCTATCATACCTGATTTCTCTTTACAAAGCAGTGATAGAGGGAAGGCTTTTTGCTGTATGTGTATACATTATGGCTAAATAGCATCTACAAGTATATTTGCCAAAATTTTCAAGTGGACATTATGTAGAATCAGTGCATTTTTACAACTACATATTTGGGTCTCAGTAGTTCACAATCTAAAAGTCAAACTCCTTATGATCACATACAAAGCTTTTCATGCTCTAACCTCTCCCTGGTACGTTTTAGCCTCATATGCTACGTTTTCTCCATAAGTCAGTCCTATTCTGGCAATATCAGGCCACTTGCTCTTCCCTGGACGTACCGGGTTATTCCAGACCTGCATGCCTTTGCTCAGGCCATTCCTCTTCTCTACCTTGTCTGCCTAGCAAACTCTTATTATGCACCAAGACACAGCCCAGGCATTTTCTTCTCTGAAGCCTTTCCTCTAGATGACATTAGGTGCGCTCTCCACTGTACAGTTACTGCCATCTGTGCACATTATTGTAGTATTTAGTACATCTAATTTGACTCATTACCACATTGTTCTAACTCGTCAGACTGTGTATGCACTTTTAGGAAAAAAAAACCCTACAATTTTATTAACTGCTGAAAATTATGTACCCTAGTATATTATGTACAGGGATACAAAAATGACTTAGATAGGACTTACAAGGAATTCATAGTCTGAGAGGGGAGCTTGTCATATAAACAGTGGCATTACCTTATGATAAATACACTAATGAAGATGTATATGTAGACAAAGGAAGCACAGAGTTACCAGTGAGGAGAAGGAACAGTATCTCAATTTGTTTTCTATGTCTATTCCTTAAAAGAGTATGTGACATTTTATTGGCCTTCAATAAATGATTGTTAAATCAGTAAATTTCCCTTCTTGTGTAGGTTTTTATTTTTCCTAGGGTTCCTAATTGCCTTTCTTTTTCTTTATACTATTTGCCTTTATCATATCCTTATTAGAAAAAACCTGTCATATAGGTTTTCTATATCCTCCTTTGATGCAGTACACTCCAAGTATCTTCTGACCTTTTGCCCAGTCTAGATTAGTTTCTCGGTAGGTCTCTTGTATAACTCTTTTCCTAAGAGTCGTGCCTCTACTTCCCAGGTTGGATCCACGGTTTCCAGGAATCACTGTTTTCTGTCTTCTTTCTCTTTTTTAAATTAAACAAAAATTTTGTATGTATGTACTAGGTATATATATTTATTAAGTACATGAGCTATTTTGGTATAGGTATACAATGTGTAAAAATCACATGATAGAAAATTGGGTACCCATCGTCTCAAACATTTATACTTTGTGTTGCAAACAATCCAATTATATTCTTTTAGTTATTTGAAAATTTAATTATTATTGACTATAGTCACCCTGTTGTACTATCAAATACTAGGTCTTATTCATTGTATTTTTTGTACCCATTAATCATCTCTACTTCCCCCTCATTCCCCTACTACCCTTCCTACCCTCCAGTAACCATCCCTTTACTCTCTGTCTCCATGAGTTCAATTGTTTTGATTTTTAGATCCCACAAATAAGCAAGAATATGTGATGTTTGTTTTCCGTGCCTGGCTTATTTCACTTAACATAATGACCTGCAGTTCCATCCATGTTGTTGCAAATGACAGTATCTCATTCTTTTTTATGGCTAAATGGTACTCCACTGTTTATAAGTACATTTTCTATATCCATTCATCTGTGGATGGACACTTAGGTTGCTTCCAAATCTTGGCTATTGTGAACAGTCTGCAACAAGCATGGGAGTGCAGATATCTTTTTGGTATATTGATTTCCTTTTTTGGGGGTATATACCTAACAGTGGGATTGCTGGATCATATGGTAGCCCTGTTTTTAGTTTTTTGAGGGACCTCCAAACTGTTCTTTATAGTGGTTGTACTAATTCACATTCCCACCAACAGTGTACAATGGTTTCTTTTTCTCCGTATCCTTGCCAGCATTCGTTACTGCCTAATTTTTGGATAAAAACCATTTTAACGGGGGGAGTTGATATCTCATTTTAGTTCAGATTTGCATTTCTCTAATGATCTGTGATGTTGAGCACTTTCTCATATGCCTGTTTGCCATTTGTATTTCTTCTTTTGAGAAATGTCTATTCAGATTTTTTACCCATTTTTAAATTGGCGTATTAGATTTTTTCCTATAGAGTTGTTTGAGCTCCTTATATATTCTAGTTAGTAATCCCTTGTCAAATGAGTAGTTTGCAAACCATTTCCTCCCATTCTGTGGGTTGTCTCTTCACTTTGTTGATTGTTTCCTTTGCTGTATAGAAGCTTTTTAACTTGATGTGATCCGATTTGTCCATTTTTGCATTGGTTGCCTGTGCATGTGGGGTATTACTCAAGAAATTTTTGCCCAGACCAGTGTCCTGGAGAGTTTCTCCCAGTGTTTTCTCATAGTAGTTTCATAGTTTGAGGTATGAGATGTAAGTCTTTAATCCATTTTGATTTAATTTTTAAATATGGTGAGAGATAGGGATCTAATTTCATTCTTCCACATATGGATGTCTAGTTTTCCCAGTACCATTTATTGAAAAGACTGTCTTTTCCCTAATGTATGTTCTTGGCACCTTTGTTGAAAGTGAGTTCACTGTGTGTAAGTGGATTCATTTCTAGGTTCTTTATTCTATTCCATTGGTCTATGTGTTTGTTCTTACGCCAGTAACATGCTGTTCTGGTTACTGTAGCTCTGTAGTACAATTTGAAGTCAAATAATGTGATTCCTCCAGTTTTATTCTTTTGTTTAGGATAGCTTTGACCATTCTGGTCATTTGTGATTCCATATGAATTTTAAGATTGTTTTTTCTATTTCTGTGAAGAATGTCATTAGTATTTTGATACGGATTGCACTGACTCTGTAGATTGCTTTGGATTGTATGGACATTTTAACAATATTGATTTTGCTAGTATTTTCTAACAATATTGATTTTTCTAATTTGTGAACATGGAATATCTTTCCAATTTTTGATGTCCTCTTCCATTTCTTTCATCAGTGTTTTATAACACTTTTGTTCTTTTTGTTCTTTCAAAAACAGCAAAATAAATTCTTTTGTTGTTTTCATTGTTGAGATCTTTCACATCTTTGGTTAATTCCTAGTTACCTAATTTTACTTGTGGAACTTGTAAATGGGATTATCTTTTTGATTTCTTTTTCAGATTGTTCACTGTTGACATATAGAAATGCTATTGATTTTTATATGTTGACTTTGTATCCTGCAACTTGACTGTATTTGCTTATTAGCTCTAATAGTCTTTTGGTGGCATCTTTAGGTTTTTCCAAACATAAGATTATATCATCTGCAAACAAGGATAATTTGACTTCTTCCCTTCCAATTTGGATGCCTTTTATTTCTTTCTCCGTGTGATGGCTCAAGCTAGTACTTCCAGTACTATGTTGAATAACAATGATGAAAGTGGGCATCCTTGTTGTGTTCCAGATCTTACAGGAAAGGCTTTTAGTTTCTCCCCATTCAGTATGATACTAGCTGTGGTTCTGTCATATATGGCTTTTATTATGTTGATCTTGCAGGTGTGCTTCATTGTTTTCTATTCTATACCCAGGTTTTTTGAGAGTTTAACTTTATCAAATGCTTTTTCAGCCTCAATTCAAATAATCATATGGATTTGTCTTTCATTCTGTTGATATAATGTATCACATTAATTGATTTACATATTTTGAACCATCCTTGCATCCCAAGGATAAATCCCACTTGGTCATGATGAATGATCTTTTTAATGTATTGCTGAATTCAGTTTGCTAGTAGTATTTTGTTCAGGATTTCCACATCAATATTCATGAAAGATACTGGCCTGTAGTTTTCCTTTTTTGATGTGTCTTTGTCTGGTTTTGCTGTCAGCTAATACTGCCCTCATAGAATGAGCTTGGAAGAAGTTTCTCTTCCTCTATTTTTGAAAGAGTTGAGTATAATTGGCGTTAGTTCTTCTTTAAATGTTTGGTGTTCAGCAGTGAAGCCATCAGGTCCCGGGCTTTTCTTTACTGGGACTCGTTCAGGTTTTAGATTTCTTCAGAACAGCACCATCTGTGTGCAGATAGTTTTTAAAATTCGGTCTTCCCATTGAGGGAGGAGTTAGGGAATGAATGGTGTAGGCTTCTATTCTGCCATCTTGCTCTGCCTCCAGCCTCTCCTATCTTCCTTCTTGATCTACTTCTTTATTTAGTAAACACCTATCTTTGTTAAATTCCTAAGAAAGTGTTAAATTCTTAAGAAAAAGATGCATTTTATAAATCGTTGCATGTCTGAGAATGACTATTTTATACTCATACTTGATTGATTGGCTTAGTAAAGTTGAAAGTAATTTCTCTCAATCTTTTGAAGATATTGTGCTTTTGCATTCAGTATTGCTACTAAGAAGATGTTTATCTGATTCTTGTTCCTTTGCAGATGATTTTTTATTTTTTACTTAATTGTACTTCATTTTTAACATCTTTTCTTTGTCTCTGAAATGCCACTGTAGTGTGCTTAGGTATGGATTTTTGTTTTATAATTCACCATGCTAGGGTCTCAGTAGACCTATTGGTCTGTAGATGTGTGCCTTTCAGTTTGGAGGAATTCAGTTGTGTTTTTTCCTTGGCAGTTTCCTTTCTTCTGTTTTTTCAGTTCTGACTTTCTGAAGTTCTGTTAGAAACATATTTCACCTCAGTTAAATCTCTAAGTCTCTTAGTTTTTCTTTCAAAAATTTGTCTACTTTTTCTACCTTTGGAGGACACTTCTTGACTTGCAACATTTCTATTGAATTGAACTTTTTTGTTTACAACCATATTTTTAATTTCCATGACTCCTTCTCCTCTGATCACTTCTTTAGCATAGCATTTTATTCTTGCTTTATGCTGATAATGTCTCTTGAATTTCTCTGAAAATACAAGTTTTTGAAGTGTTCTTCCATTCTTTGCATTATCTTTCTTTGTTTCCTCTGGTTCTTTTTTTATTACTTTGGAATTTTTCCTCAAGTGTTCACTGGTTTTTGGTTTTCTGTTCATATTCAGGCTGATGGCAAACTTTCTATTCATGGGCAGAACTTGATGGCTTTGCTTTGGGAGGATTAGGTACAGAATCAACTATAGTATTGGACCATCTTCTATTCTGGAAGATCCCTCAGTGTCTGATTTTATAAATCTTTGTGTATTTCTCTATAGCAGGACATCTGGAGTTTTGGGTGGTGGTGTCTGCTGCCAGGTATTTTAAGCCAGGTATTTTAAGTGGGTAGGAGGTAGGGATTGACTTTTCTATGTACAGAATGTCAACCAATTCTCATGTTTTCATATAAAAAACTTATTCCTATCTCCATGTTAAGCTGAAAGTTGGATTTGTTTTAGAAGCAGTGTTTTGGTTGTAAAGTAGAGAATGGATTAAAAGAGGTTAAGTTTGAGACAGGGAGACTAGTTAAGGTATTCTAGTAATCTAAGTGAGAAATTATTAATTAGGCTTTGAACTACAGCAGTGAGGGAAAGAAGTAGACATAAAAATACATTGAAAATATATATAGATTTTTGGAAGTTACTAGCTATAAGGAAATGTGTTCCTCTAATGAAGATTGATTTTGATGGCTTTTTTTTTTTTCAGAGCAATGAATTGCATGAGAAACAAAAATTTTATTTGAGGCAGTCAGTCATTGATTTGCAAACAAAACTTCAGGAGATGCAAATGGAGAGAGATGCTATGGCTGACATCAGGTTGGGATTTGTTATGTGAAATTATTTTAAAGTTTTACTCTTTGTAGTAGAACTACTTGTGTGAATATGAGTTTTATCAATATTATTTATTTTCTTTCATTTATTTCATAGACGAAGGGAGAGTCAGTCCCAGGAAGATTTAAGAAATCAGCTTCAAAATACAGTTCATGAACTTGAAGCTGCCAAATGCCTTAAGGAAGACATGCTGAAAGATAGCAACACACAGATAGAGCAACTACGAAAAATGATGCTTAGTCATGAGGGAGTGCTTCAAGAAATCCGGTCAATCCTAGTTGACTTTGAAGAAGCCTCAGGCAAAAAAATATATGAACATGACAGCATGTCTACTCTGCACTTCCGCAGCTTGGGTTCAGCTATTAGTAAAATCCTAAGAGAATTGGACACAGAGATTTCTTATCTTAAAGGGAGGATATTTCCAGTAAGTGGTGAGAACACTACTTGAATTTTATTTTAAAATGCATTAAGAGAATAGCATTAGATGTATAATTTTTTTAAATCTTAAAAGTAAGCCAAGTTCTCATTTTTCTGAAATGACAGAAGTTAATTCCACAGTAATCTCTCATGATAGGAACTAGCTTGATGCTTCATGAGAGTATGGACAAAGTAAAATATCTAATAAAATACAGGGTTAGAATGTATCTGATTTTATAATTCTATTTGTATTTAAAGCATTCCTTTAGTTGAAAATCTCTAGATTTTCCAAGCGTCATATTTACCAGTAACTAAATCAGTGTCTCTTTTTAAAAACCAGGTGGAGGATCAACTTGAAGCACTGAAATCTGAATCACAGAACAAAATAGAACTACTTCTACAACAACATCAAGATAGGTAGGTTTCTGACTGAGGCGTGGAAAAGCATAGTGAAACTAAACCACAGTTTTATAGTGTTTCAGCCACAATTCCAAAATCTAAACAGCTCTGAAACACGTAAGTTTTTTTTCATAAGTTTATAGGAAACTCATGTTAAAATTTCATTTTCCTGACCCTTGTTAAAATGGTAAGGAAGACTTTATTTGAGATGATTCCAATAGGAGTACTGCTATAGGAGAGAGAGATTAAGGTCAGCTCCCAATACAAGGCCAAATGGGGATTTATAGCCAAGGGACAGGGTGAGGGAGTCTGTGGATGGAAAATTACTAAGAAAAGGCATTAAGAATAGGGGGATTCTTGCTAAAGGAATGCCAGCGGCTTAGATATCAAGGGCAGAGGATGAAGAATTTGATCAGATATAGAGGGTGAGAGGACTAAACTGGCTTGAGAAGATTCTTGCTAAGTATGGGCTAGGCAGGCCAAAGGTTGAGGCCTAGTTGAAAAGAGGCCTCAAAAGAGCCTGACTAAAGTTTGATGAAGGAGAGAGTTTTTGTCACTCATTTGTTGGAAAAACCTGACCAGAGCTAATGTAAACTATTTTATAGTCTATGGTTTAGTGTGAATATTTACAAATTATTGCATTCATAATATGTTTGATTAATGGGACACTTCCCTAGATCCCACTGGGGATGTCATATAATATATAGTACTTGCAATTTATCACCATTGTAAAATCAAAAAAATTCTGAATTCCAAAATGGGTTGGCTCCCATAAGGATTGGATAAAGGATTTTGGACCTGTTGTAGACACTTGTTAGTAAAAGAGTAGCATATGCAAAAGCAAAGCAAAATTCTAAATTTGAGAGTATTGAAAATCATTAATTTTAAAAATAATTCATATTCTGGAAAATCTTCTGTATCAAATAACAGTCACCACATTCTTTTATAGGATTGAGCAGTTAATAAGTGAACATGAAGTTGAAATAACAGGACTTACTGAGAAAGCTAGCAGTGCTCGAAGCCAAGCCAATAGTATCCAGAGCCAAATGGAAATCATTCAGTATGTGGTTTGAAACTGTTAGTTATTCATCTTCATTTTAGAGATATTATTTTCATTAACTTTCTGTTTTATAATCTTTTAGAATTTGCTCAGTAAGATTTCATAAGAAAGTAAAACTTTTTTTCTAACATTTAAATTAACAGAAAATATTATTTAACATAGATAATATTATCTGACCATATAAGAAATATTTTTGCAAGTATTTGGGGCTCATGGGATTGGCTGTTTTAAGTATTTGTGTAAGTCCATTCTTACACTGCTATAAAGAACTACCCGAGACTGGGTAATTTATGAAGAAGTTTAATTGACTCACAGTTCCACCAGCCTAACAGGAGTCATGACTGGGAGGCCTCAGGAAACTTACAATTATGACAGAGGCAAAAGGGAAATAAGCACATCTTACCATGGCAGAGCAAGAGAGAGAGAGAATGTGGGGATGTGTCATGCTTTTAAACCATCAGATCTTGTGAGAACTCACTATCACGAGAAGAGCATGGGAGAAATCTGCCCCCATGATCCATTTACCTCCCACCATGACACATGGCAATTACAATTCAACATGAGATTTGAATGGGGACACAGAGCCAAGCCATATCATTCCACCACTGGCCTCTCCCAAATAGCATGTTCTTCTTAAATTTTAAAATACAATTATCCCTTCTCAACAGTCCCCTAGTCTTAACTCATTTCAGCATTAACTCAAAAGTCCACAGTCCAAAGTCTCATCTGAGACAAGGTAAGTCCCTTCCACCTATGAGCTGTAAATTAAAAAACAATTTTGTTACTTCCAAGATACAATTGGGTTACAGGCATTGGGTAAATGCTTCTGTTACAAATGGGAGAAATTGGCCAAAACAGAGGGGCTACAGGCCCCATGCAAGTCCAAAATTCAGTGGGGCAGTCCTTGAATCATTAAGCTCTAAAATATTCTCCTTTGACTCCATGTCTCACATCCAGGGCACACTGATGCAAGGGGTGGGCTCCCAAGGCCTTAGGCAGCTCTGTCCCTGTGACTCTGTACAGTACATTCTCCATGGCTGCTTTCACAGGCTGGCATTGAGTGCTTGCAGCTTTTTTACACATACAGTGCTAGCTGTCTGTGGATCTACCATTCTGGGGTCTGGAGGATAGTGGCCCTCTTCTCACAGCTCCACTAGGCAGTGCCCCAGTGGGGACTCTGTGTGGGAGTTCTAACCCCACGTTTCCCCTCTGCACTACCCTAGTAGAGGTTCTCTATGAGGGCTGTACCCCTGCAGCAGACTTCTGCCTGGACATCCAGGCATTTCCAAACATGCTCTGAAATCTAGGCAGAGGTTCCCAAACCTCAACTCTTGCTTTCTGTGCACCTTCAGGCCCAATACCATGTGAAAGCTGCCAAGGCTTGGGGCTTGCACCCTCTGATGCAATGGCCCAAGCTGTACCTTGGCCCCTTTTAGCCATGGCTGGAGCTGGAGGAGCTGGGACATAGGACGCCATGTACCAAGGATGCACAGAGCAGTGGGGAGGGCCCTGGCTCACAAAACCATTTTTTCCTCCTAGGCCACTGGGCCTGTGATGGGAGGGTCTGCCTGAAGATCTCTGACATGCCCTGGAGACATTTTCTCCATTGTCTTTCAGCTCCTCCTTACTTATGCAAATTCTGCAGCCCACAGCTTGAATTTCTCCCCAGAAAATGGGTTTTTCTTTTCTACCACATGGTCAGGCTGCAAATTTTTCAAATTTTTACACTGTGCTTTCCTTTTAAACATAAGTTCCAATTTCAGACCATCTCTTTATGAATACATATGACTGTATGCTTTCAGAAACAGCCAGGTGACATCTTGATGCTGCTTAGAAATTTCTGCCAGATACCCTGAATTATCTCTCTCAAGATCAAAGTTCCACAGATCTTTTGGGTAGGGACAAAATCTGCCAGTCTCTTTGCTAAAGCATAGTGAGAGTGATCTTTGCTCCAGTTCCCAAGAAGTTCCTCATCTCCATCTAAGACCACCTCAGCCTGGACTCATCATCCATATCACCATCAGCATTTTGGTCACAACCTTTCAACAAGTCTCTAGGAAGTTTCAAACTTTCCCTCATCTTCCTGTGTTCTCCTGATCCCTCCAAACTATTCTAACCTCTGCTTGTTACCTAGTTCCAAAGTCACTTCTACATTTTCAGGTATTTTTATAGCAATGCCCTCACTCTCCTGGTACCAGTTTTCTGTATTAATCTGTTCTTATGCTACTATAAAGAACTACCTGAGACTGGGTAATTTATGAAGAAAAGAAGTTTAGTTGACTCACAGTTCCACAGGCTTAACAGGAATCATTACTGGGAGGCCTTAGGAAGCTAACAATCAGAAGGCAAAGGGGAAGCAAGCACATATTACCATGGCAGAGCAGGAATGGGGGAAGTGCTCTACTTTTAAACCATCAGATGTTGTGAAAACTCACTCACTATCATGAAAATAGCATGGGGGAAATCTGCCCCCACAATCCAGCCACCTCCCACCAGGTCGCTCCCCTGACATGTAGAGATTACAACTCGACATGAGGTTTGGGTGGGAACACAGAGCCAAACCGTATCAGTGTGCATGTGTGTGTGTGTGTGTGTGTGTGTAATATATATGAATGTGTAGAAATAAAATAATACACATATGCATAGAAATAATTTTGAGTTGTATGTTAAAAATTTTTATATGGACATTTTCTATCATATACAAAAGTAGAGAGAAAATAGTGTAATGCACTCTTATACAGCTGTCACTCAGTTCAGTAGTTAACAATGTATTTGAGCTGAAGCTTTTGAGAGTCAATTTTGGAAAATAAAAGACTATTGGCTTAATAATGCCATATAAAATAACTAGTGGTAGTGTCAAAAGGCTAGAATACTCTTAGGTGTTACACTTATTTTTACTTTTCTATTTGCATTTATTCCCCTTCTAAATTCTTCTTAGAGAGCAAGCAAGAAACCAAAATTCTATGTATATGCGTCAGCTCAGCGATCTGGAATCTACTGTTTCTCAGCTACGTTCTGAATTAAGGGAAGCCAAAAGAACATATGAAGACAAGGTGAGTTTAGGTTTTGCTGCTCTACTTCTAGAGACTATGATATACAGAGATGATATTATATTATTAATAGTTTATTTGAAAATAAGGAATCAAACTAATTTCAAATTAAAACTAGTTTATTAGGTGGAGTCAGAGGATGCTATATTATATTTTAAACTATAAACAATTTTTATTTAAATTATATACTCTGATTCGTTCTTAACAAAACATTTTTTGCATAGTTTAAGTTTCTAAAAAATAAATTAAAAAATAAGACCATCTTAATTATTTTTACTTAGCTTACCTTTAGAAAATACTTCCATACCAGCCGATCTCCCCCTATTACTCAATATTTTGGGGGCCCACTTCCTCTCTTACTTCAACTCCTATCTCTTAATAATTGTGAAGCTAGCAAACCAAATTAACTTTAAGATTAATTAAATAAATTACATAAAATTAATTAGGAAGATAAGTCATCTCTCCTCATCATGTAATTCCTTTTAAAACCACATTAATATTTGATCTTCTGTTGTTTTGTTTCTTTCACTTTCCATAGCTAAAGAGAAGCTATTCAGAATCACTGTCATCTGTTTATCCAGAGCTTAGGTTTTTGTTCATTTCAACCATTTATAAAACAGTAAGACCCTAAAAAACAAGGAGCTGCCATTAAGAGAAGTGGTGTTCTTCATTCCCTGTGTGAGGGGTGATCACCCAAGGCTGCTTGCCTGAGACAGTCTCAGTTTACACCTACCATTCCTATTTTATGAATGCTACTGCTCATCTCCATAGTGTCCCATTTGGAAGATAAAGTCTACATTTAGTCATCTTACCTATAAGAGACCCTTAGATAGCCATGCAGAAACAATTTAGATACAGTTCTGTTACTCGTAGTCAGTTTATCACACCTTAGCTATTTGGAGCAGTAGGCTGGAAATAAGGAAGCTGCCAGATTCCCTTTACAAAACGAAACCAATTCTATAGGGTAACAGTACATGGGGGGAAAGCTCCATATGGGAAGAATTACATATCGCAGCACAAATTCTTCCAGACATTTGCCCTTCTTTGGGCAACCCCTCATTTTATTTACCTCTATCACTCCAGCTGGCCACAGGAGGGGGCTGTTTTCCTTGGTTCAAGCATGGAAATAAGCCCTCAGTCTTTAATCACAGTGAAGATAAGGATGGAATTCAGACATGACTTTACTAAAGTCTAAGCCATAGAAAGTAACATGAAACCGTATAATCTTAGTTATAGATGTAGGTCCTTTACAGCAGTGTCTTCCAAATATTCTCCATTATGACTTACAGTAAGAAATATAGTTCATCTTATGATCTAATACACATATAACTGAAGCAAGATTCACAAAACAATATTTACCCCTATTACATGTGATGCTGGCTGTTTTCTCTTCTCTTCAGATGCTGATTTGAAGCTCACTAAATTGATTTCATGATTCATTGGTGAGTTGCAGTTTGAGTAACACTGCCTCTTTTGTAAACCTCCTTGCACAGCCCTTAACCTAAATCCTTGTGGCAATGTTATTTCAAGCACTGCCACCTCTGAGCAACCTTAAGGGACTTTAGACTGCTTAAAGGGTGCACTCAACAAACAAAAGGTCAGAGAGGAACATACACTTTTCTCCGCCTTTCTGAAGCCTGCTTTTTTGTTCTAGCTTCTTTTCTCAGGACAAGCTTTTCCCCTGTTGATTGATAGCAGGAATGTCCACCCCAGTCTGGGCAGACGAAGCCTATACAAAAGGTCATGACCACACCCTGCAGACAACAGCAGGAGGGGCTGATTTCAGTACACCATGGGGTGGGAGGATGCTTTAACACTTGGGTCTAGTGGAGGTAGGCACTCTGGCGGAAGTGAGAGCTGACAGTCTGACAGTGAGAGAGGAAATAGGAGAGCTGTTATTTGTAGTCCAATATAATAATGCATATTCATGAATAATCACATCATTTTGGAAAGATTAAGTACTCAATGTTTATTGACAAACTTTTTGAAAAGCTACAGAGTACTAAATAAAGCTCAACTCACCTGTGGTTTCTTACATAATTGGTAACTGCTATAGCTTTCTATTATACTGTTGTTTGGAAAAATTATCCTTTTAGAAGCCTTACCCATTATTTGCTGATTTGCATTTGGTCCAATATATAGTATCACACTGATTTGGACATATTGGGAAATTTTTTCACCAACACTGAAATATCCATCTAAAGCATATAAAAAAATTTCTAAGTTTCTATAAACATTTAAATCTTAGGCATTGTAGAAGCATAAGATCCAGATGAATGACTGAAAGCTTTTTACATGAATGTTTTGGGGTCATATAGATACAAACATGATATTAAAATCATTCTCTTATTTTGTGCTAATGTAGATAGTGGCTCAGCAAGGATTTTGACAGTCTTAAATAATAAACAGCTAATGGAAATAAGGAGGGCATATCAGTTTCGTTAGTTTTAATAAATCACTGAGATTTATAATACACCATAGTGACCCTCAGTAGAGTTGGTATCTAGTTAATGGTTAACTAGACTGTCTCAACAGTAACTCCCTTTGGTTTGGTCAAGGAGCACTGAGAGATGACTGCCATGTAAATATAGCTAAGTACACTCTGGCCTGGCGTGACATTAATACATGGTGTAGTTGAGCAAGGAAAATCAAACACGCTAACAACAAGGATTTCACCTGGGATCATAAAAACTGTATTGTTATAAAATGTTTTCATTATAATGAATTGAATGTAAAATCTAAAAACACAAATTGTTCCTACTTTTTTATTTTCATATGCCTTGATGCTGCTAAAGCCTATAAAAACCTTAAAATCTATTTTTCTCTGTTGTTTCAGTACACATTTCGGTATATACTATTCAAATAACAACAAGGAAAAATATCAAAGGAAATAGTACATAAAAGCTGCGATTAAAAGTGAGGTTCATGGCCATGGCCGGGCGCCGTGGCTTACACCTGTAATCCCAGCACTTTGGAAGGCTGAGACAGGAGGATCACTTGAGCCCAGGAGTTTGAAACAAGGCTGGGCAACATAGTGGGACTCCTGTCTCTACAAAAATAAAAACAAAACTAAAAAATTAATTGGGCATGGTAGTGCGCTCACCTCTAGTCCTAGCTACTTAAAAGGCTAAGACGGGAGGATAGCTTGAGGCCGGGAGATGGAGGCTGCAGTGAGCCGTGATCACACCACTTGCTTTACCCTGGGCAACAGAGTGTGACCCTGCCTCAAAAAAACAAAAGCGGGATTTGTGTGAAAGAAAACTCATAAAAATGTGTTGATATTACATATCCGCATGTTTTTTGAGGGGCAGTATTAGTATTTTCTCCTGAGGTCATATTTCTTCATTTTAAAAGGTGTTTTTATTTCAAAAAATTGATGACATGGCAGATCTAAGCAAAACTTTTCCAACTAGAATGTATAAATTAAGAGAAAACTTGTTTAGGAGGTTAATATTTCTCTTCAGTTTAACACAATTATTTTATATTGGTGAACATAGAAATTGTACTTCAAAGAAAATTTGAGATGTAGCTTTTGTAGTTTACAAAAATGTTTTACTGTAATGCTGTTTTCTATTCTTCTCTTTCCATTTTAGGAGAACCTCCAGAATTCCCCTTTACGAATTTGGACCAGTAGAAGCTGTCACTATTGGCTCTGTAGATTTGGCTTTACTCTTAACTTTCGCTTTTTGACAACAAAAATATCTCATGATCTTGATTCTATGTTTATTTTTACTACTTTGAAAGCGGTTGGGGCTGAACTTTGTACGAAAAAAGTAATGATTTAGTAGCACTGGCTGGAGCTATATACTGTGCAGGAAGATTCTGTGCAAACCTCTTTGCATAGTTCTGCCAATGCACCGCCATGCTGGCCTGCAGCATCCCTTATTATCCCATAACTGTGTCTTTTTGAGCACAGAAAAACAGAAACCACCACCACCAACAGACAACCCAAACCTCATATGATTTGATAAGATTGGTAATATCTCTAAAATCAGTGTGAAATTAGAATGAAATCCCAATACCCATTTGTCCAGTGATCCAAACCAAAAAGTGGATTCATAGATGGTGAAAGGGAAAACCAGTCCTGCTACATAAAAAGAAAAGAAAAAGAAAAAATCTTTAATACCTCTCAGATGTCAATATTTATTCTGGATGTTTTAAAAGGCTTTTATTTAGAGTGTTTTTTACAGCTATTTATATCAGCTCAGCTGCTACTTCAATGGTTTTCCCTTTCACTCTCCATTTATCTTTTTGATTGATTAATATAAATGTTTTTACTCTAAAAAGTGAAAGGTAAAAGCAGAGCTATAGCAGCTGAGTCAGTACTGACAACCACAAAACAATTGCTCCTGCAGGGGGCTGGAGGAACTTCTTATACCAAGTAAACAGATGGAAAGATAAGACTTGGCTCTTTTCTTTTCCTTTCTTTCTCTTTTTTTTTTTTTAGGTGAAAGCAGACAAAAGAGTAAATCTTAATTTAAGCTTTTACAGCACATATACAAATTCTTTTCTTTGCTCAAGGATAGAAATGGTTTATGCCAAGCTAGGAGTGGAAAACATTTGTTTTTATCATATGATTAATTCAAATTGAAAATGTTCTTGTTAAATTTATAGCTCAAAAGACAGGTAGAAAATAAATTATTTCAGCTTTATTAATACTGTTCTCATGAAAAAGAGTATTGGAATTGAGAGGAACATGAGAGATCATTTAGAATACTTTTTCCAATTATAGATGAAAAAAATGGAGTCACAGAGAAGTTATGTGACAGAAACTAAACCAGAACCTAAGGTGTTTGTCTCTTTGCCTGATCATATTGCCTCTTGGATCATGTTCATGTACCCATTCCTTGCCAGGCAATGTTTAACAGTAAAATGCACAACGGTAAAATGTGTAACAGTAAAAGTTTGTGGTTCTTCCCCTTGCTGTATTTACTAAGTGTATACTGATTTAGTCTTTCCTAATAATAAAAGTGAAGAGATTTTATCAATTGATATTGTTCATTCATTTTTCTTAGGAAGTTACCTGTGTTACAGAGATTGAATTTATGGGGCTTTTAAAATTTCTTTTCCTATATGTGCCCCAAAAGGAGAGCACAAAAAGTACTTTTTTTTTTTTTTTTTTTTTTTTTTTAAAGAGAAGGTGTCTCACTCTGTTGCCTAGGCTGGAATGCAGTGGCATGATCATGACTCATTACAGCCTCAAGCCCCCGGGCTCAAGCAATCCTCCCACCTCACTGTCCTTACTAGCCAAAACTACAGGCATGCACCACCATACCCAGCTAATTTTATTTTTATTTTTGTAGAGATGGGGTCTCGCCCAGGCTGGTTTCACACTCCTGGCCTCAAGTGACCCTCTCACCTCACCTCAGCCTCCTATAAAGTACTTCTTTATTGGATTATTAGAGTTTAGGAATACATTTCAGACAGTAACCTAATATTTTATGTGTACCTAATTCTTGTTAAATACTTTTTATACATAGCATAGAGCCAAATACAAAGTCAGTTGAATATAGCCAATATAAACATTAAATCTGTATCCTGATTTCTGTAGGTAAATGGGAAACCAATAGTCCTATGTTAGTACTTTCCTAATCATATATATATGTAGATATTTATATATATAACTTATATTATTTATGATTATTATTAGAGACATGTATATGTATGTATAGATAATATAATTCAATATGTGTTAATAAGTGAAGATCTTTAAAAATAGATAATAGTAAAACTAGAAAGTTGTCAAGAAGAAGTTAGTCTTAGTCATATGTTCTCTAGTTAGGAAAGTTTTTGTTTTGTTTTGTTTTTTGTTTTGAGACGGACTCTCACTCTGTTGCTAGGCTGGAATGTAATGGCATGATCTCGGCTCACTGCAACCTCTGCTTCCCGGATTCAAGCCATTCTCCTGCCTCAGCCTCCTGAGTAGCTGGGACTACAGGCAGGCACCACCACGCCCAGCTAATTTTTGTATTTTTAGAAGAGACAGGGTTTCACTATATTGGCCATATGGTCTTGACCTCTTGACCTTCTGATCTGCCTGCCTCGGCCTCCGAGAGTGCTGGGATTACAGGCGTGAACCAACTAGCCTGGCCGTTGGGAAACTTTTATCATAGTACATCATCCAAACCAGGTTTTATTATTGACAGTAGATTGGAAACCTACTGAATAGACACCTTAGAGCTAAGAAGGAATGTGTAGCATTTATGTAGACATGAAAAATTTCCTATAACTAGATAGGAAAGTAGATAATGAAATAGTATTGTAGATACATAGTTAAAGATTAGGTATCACAATATAACTAAGTATCAACATGTTCTCATTGTTTTAATGTCTTATTATGATATTATGATATTGTGTGGCTCAGCTGAAATCTAAACCCTTAGTTTCCACAGTCAGAGATCCTAGCCTCTTAGCAAACACTGAACTAGACATTAAGAACTATAGAAATGCTATCAACAGTGATGCACTTTATGGCATGTGTCACAGAAATGCATTTTCAAACACATCAAACAGCTGCCTTGTCAGAGAAAAATGTACATTAACATCCTCTCAAATTGGTACTCTTATTCCCATTTTATATTAATAGTTGAAGAAAATGAGGGTTAGAATGGTTATATAAATTGTCTGACTATAAATATATATAAATTTGTCCTTTAAAAATGTAGTGATTATAAAATGACAGTAGCTAATAACTTGTTACCATTCATTCTTTTATATTCAATGCCTTTTATAACTGAAACTTTGATATTCTGAAACAAAATAGCTCTTCTAAGTATAATACAGTTTATTTGTGTAGGCTCTACGGCATATTATTTATGCCATATCAAGCTTCCTTTTTTTGAAACTGGGTTTTGCTCTGTCACCCAGGCTGGCGTGCCATGACATAATCACGGCTCACTTCAGCTTTAACCTCCCAGGCTTAGGCAGTCTTCCCACCTTAGCCTCCTGAGTAGCTGGGACCCCAGCTGTGCACCACCATGCCCAGCTAATCTTTAAAAAATTTTTTTTGTAGATATGGGGTCTCCCTATGTTGCCGAGCTGATCTCGACCTCCTGGACTCATGGGATCCTCCTGCCTTGGCCTCCCAAAGGATTACAGGCATGGGCCACTGTGCCCAGCCCTCAAGTTTTCTTAAATACCAAATTATAGAACATATCTTTACAGTATATAAATCTTGAATAGTATGAAAACAGGAGACAAGTGTGTTACAGGCAATGCCCAAATCCAGCAGTACTGAATATTTCATTTTGTCTAATTTCCCTGGCTAAATTAAACATAGACTTTCTTTAAACAAAACAAAAAACTTTAGAAAACACATCACAATAATTTTTTTGTGTGTGTGTGACAGAGTTTCACTCTTGGCACCCAGGCTGTAGTGCAATGGCATGATCTTGGCTCACTGCAACCTCCACCTCCTGGGTTCAATCAATTCTCCTGTTTCAGCCTCCCGAGTAGCTGGGATTACAGGTGCCCACCACCATGCCCAGATAATTTTTATATCTTTAGTAGAGATGGGGTTTCACCATATTGTCTAGGCTGGTTGTGAACTCCTGACCTCAGGTGATCCACCCACCTCGGCCTCCCAAAGTGCTGGGATTACAGTTATGAGCAACTGCACCCAGCCTCACAATAAACTTTTATTTTTGTTCTCAAAATAATGCCATTTGTTTTCCAAAGTCTCTGTTTATTTTATATTACCCACTGTTATAATCAGACTCTGTTCAATTTGTACTTTCCTTTTAGATAGAAGACCTGGAAAAGCAATTAGTCCTTGCCAACTCAGAGCTAACTGAAGCCCGGACAGAGCGTGATCAATTCAGTCAGGAATCTGGAAATTTGGATGATCAGCTTCAAAAGCTGTTGGTAAGATTATGCTCTAAAATATGAATAAGACTAATTCTGGAAATTTTTTCACCAAAATATATCACAAAAATATATCACCAAAATATATCACAAAATATATCACCAAAATATATCACAAAATATATCACAAAATATATCACCAAAATATTTCACCAAAATATATCACAAAATATATCACAAAAAATATCACAATATTTTACCAAAATATATCACAAAATATATCACAAAACTTTATAAAATTACAAATTTACAAAATATTTGTGTATATATGCAATAGATTATTTTAGACACAATTCAAGTTTTGCATATAAAATATGATATTCTGTATATTTTTTTCTTAAGCAGAGCTGTTACAGTATTAGGTGAAGGAGATCATGAAACATCCATAGTCTTTCAACTAGATGCCATATTCCATTAAATTAAAGTAGTGTTACACGTTCATTTTAAGGCCAAATAACATTCAAAACACATGCAAATTGTTTACATAGAAATTTTGAATGGATGGTTAGGTGAAGTTGTTTTAAAAGAAAAGAGCGGTATGACTGTGATCATAATGAAGCAACTCTGTTCTCTTTGAGAGGAATTATAGGATGAGAAATTTAGGAAAGGAAATGTTTGGATCCCCCTTTTGTGGTATTAATGGTATAGTAGAATGAATTTCTCGGCTTACCAAACCCCATTCCAAGGAATGGTGCTCTTTGCTGGTAAAGCCATCCTTGGCAGGCTGACAAGGGTTTGATGAGCTGAGGTAAGGACAGAACTGACAGCTATGTAGAGAAGCTCTTAACCTTGGTGTAATTCTTCAGTTTTTTATCCAACATTTGCATGTTTCTCAGTGTTCTCCTATCTAATTTGAAAATCTTGGAGACTGAATGTCTGAAAGATCCTGAAACCTGGCCTTCATTTTCATTCTTACCATCACCACCGCTTGGTCAACACCCCATTATTCATCGCTGAGAGCATGGCAATCTCCTTACTGGTGTTCCCAACTCCAGTTTGTCTCAATAGACAAACTGGATGGCTGCCACATCCCATGTCTAAAGGGCTGCCACATGCCATATCTAAAATATAGCTCTGATCATATCACTCTTCAACTCAACATTTCTTTCTCTGTAGAGTCAGACACCCTCCCTTTCAATACTGTTCATGATCCATAAGCCTGCTAACTTTTCCAATCCTTTTTCTCTACCTAGACCCAATGCCCCAAGCAAACACACAGGCCCCTTTCCTGTCCCTTCATCCTTATCTCTGCATCTTCAGGTCTAACTCAAAGACCGTCCTGAAGGATTTTGATCCCTTTAGTGAGATTTCTCTCTGCTATTCCTTATCTTTATCCCTTTAATGAAAAACCACTTCCAGTTACTTAGGTCTATGTCTTAACTTTCTCTTGGATCATAAGTCATTTGAGCATAGGTATATCTTTGTTTTTACTAGTCTGACTATAGAGTTTTTGCTCCCATTCAACACTATGTATTTTTTTAAGTGACTGAAAAGGGAGATAATTCTATTCAGAGCCCTGGTGCTACTCCAATTACAGTACCAGACACTATCCTGCCATTTCTCCATCACTTATCATTTTTCCTTTATGCTTTTGAGCACTTCTTTATTATAGGAGCATACTTGATGTGAGGCATGATGTCTTTCTTAGAAGATGCAAGACTTAAAAACTGGATGTCTTTTAAAATCTACTGTATTTTCCTTTTCATTATATATTATTTGAGGTCTAGTCCCTTGAGATAGACTTGTAATGCTACAAATTTTAAGCAAAATGTTAACTTATTTTTCTTGGAAATAATTGCTCTTAAGCCATTAAAAGCCATTAAAAAAGAATCAGATTCCAAAATCAAAGGTTTCTGAAATCACGTAAAAGCTCCAAATATGATATAAAGACAATAAGTTTTATCTTTTTTTTTTTTGAGACAGTGTCTTGCACTGTCACCCAGGCTGTAGTGCAGTGGCACAATCTCGGCTCACTGCAACCTCCGCCTCCTGGGTTCAAGCAATTCTCCTGCCTCAGCCTCCCGAGTAGCTGGGACTACAGGCTTGCACCACCATGCTCAGCTAATTTTTTTGTATTTTTAATAGAGACAGAGTTTCACCATGTTGGCCAGGATGGTCTCGATCTCCTGACCTCGTGATCTGCCCACCTTGGCCTCCCAAAGTGCTGGGATTACAGGCGTGAGCCACCACACCCAGCCATAAATTTTATCTTAATTGCTTAATAGCAGGGAGGAAAAAAGCATTCCTGTCTTTTTTTAGGCTGATCTACACAAAAGGGAGAAGGAGCTGAGTCTGGAAAAGGAGCAGAATAAGCGTCTGTGGGACCGAGACACAGGCAATAGCATCACCATTGACCACCTGCGGCGGGAACTGGACGACCGGAACATGGAGGTGCAGCGCCTGGAAGCCCTGCTCAAGGCCTTGAAGAGCGAGTGTCAGGGCCAGATGGAGCGGCAGGTCAGCACCTGCACAGTCTGTGCCATCACCAGATGA
This sequence comes from Cacajao melanocephalus, assembly GCA_963573385.1. Classification (NCBI taxonomy): domain Eukaryota; kingdom Metazoa; phylum Chordata; class Mammalia; order Primates; family Pitheciidae; genus Cacajao; species Cacajao melanocephalus. The sequence continues at coordinate 34,691 of CAUYLG010025803.1, read as the reverse complement.
TCTCCTCTGGGGGAAAAATGTATTTTATATCTAAATAGGGCTTTTAGTTTTTAACATAGATGGACCTAAAATGGCTCCTAAAATAAGCTATGGATTCTGTGAGCAATTTATGAAAACCTGGTTTTTACATATATATATGTGTGTGTGTGTGCATATATATATGTGTATGTGTGTATGTATATATATATATATATACACATATGTGTATATATATGCACATATATACATATGTGTATATATATGCACATTCTTTTTTTTTTTTTTTGAGACAGAGTTTCACTTTATTGCCCAGACTGGAGTGCAGTAGCACAATCTCGGCTCACTGCAACCTCCGCCTTTCAGGTTCAAGCAACCTCCGCCTTTCAGGTTCAAGCAATTCTCCTGCCTCAGCCTCCCAAGTAGCTGGGATTACAGGCATGTGCCCCCGTGCCCAGCTAATTTTTGTATTTTTAGTAGAGATGGGGTTTCACCATGTTGACCAGGCTGGTTGAAAACTCCTGACCTCAGGTGATCCACCTGCCTCAGCCTCCCAAAGTGTGGGATTACAGGTGTGAGCCACCACGCCTGGCCTTCTATACATATATATTTACCACTAATTAAACTGAATGTGTTAAGCTTTATCTCACTTGCACATTGTTGAAAAACTAAACTCCTATCCAATTGCCTTTTCATTTTTAACCTAAAAATTGGTCACTTAATAATTGCTTATTTCTGCTGCAGAGAAGCATCAAATTATTGGGCAATCTGAGGAGCAGCAGGGTTGAAGTTTTCTAACAGAGTTTTTTGCTTTTTCTCCCGAAAGAGACTTTCCTGTCTTCCCCCTAGCCCCTATGCTGATTGAAACTGATGAATGCATTCCATTCTAGTGCACCCACCAATAGCAAAACGTGGACTGCCTTCTTCACAGCAGTGTACTTTCTGTGCTGGGAAGATATGGTTCTGATGCCAGTTACTGCCACAGGGACATAAAAAACATCCCACAAAAGTGTAAGCTTCTCAGAATGTGAAAGCAAACCAAGGGACCAGTCTTGGCTTAGACCCAGACAAAGCCATTAACCTACTCTCTGGCTTAACCTGGGCAGGAAGAAAGATGAAAGGACCAACTGGAAGTTAGAGTCTTCAGCTTTTCCGAACAAAGATCAGAAAATGTGAATGTGTGTGTAGATAAAAGTCATTATTTATTTATTTTTTCCTCAGAGGTAGAATTAAGGGTAAGGTTGGAAGGAAATTAAAAGTAAGGAGTTATCGTAAATCCTACCACCCTTTTCCCCATTGCCAGGGTTATCTTAATTTAAATCAGTACAGAAAACATCCACAAAAGAAACTTCCCAAGACCCCACTCTAAAACACCATTGTAGAGGAGCATTATTATTTAATTAAGCCCTCTCCACCTTGGTCTAATTAGCATATATCAGTCTTATATATGTTATAAGAGCTAGAGTTCTGACAGCAAAATGATTGAGTTAATTTAACTAGACATGGCTAAGTACAGTGGCTCATGCGTGAAATCCCAGCATTTTGGGAGGCCAAGGCAGGCGATCACTTGAGGCTGGGAATTTGAGAACACCAGCCAGGGGATCATAGTGAGACCCCCGTCTCTAAAAAAAAAAAATCTTACTAAACCTTGCCTAATTCATTATTTCATGCTTTGGGTAAACTTGTATCGCTTGAGGTTGCCTATACCTATCCTCCCAAATCTATGAAATTCTCTTTTCTTTAACAATCAGATGGCAGCAATTCAAGGAAAGAATGAAAGTCTAGAAAAAGTATCCTCCTTGACTGCTCAGCTTGAATCCACCAAAGAGATGCTGCGCAAAGTAGTAGAAGAGTTGACAGCCAAGAAAATGACCCTGGAGAGCTCAGAGAGGACAATATCGGACCTGACAACTTCTCTCCAGGAAAAAGAGAGAGCCATCGAGGCTACCAATGCAGAGATCACAAAGCTCCGCTCCCGGGTGGACTTGAAATTGCAGGAGCTGCAACACTTGAAAAATGAAGGGGATCACCTCAGAAATGTGCAAACAGAATGCGAGGCCCTCAGGCTGCAGATGACAGAGAAGGACAAGGTGATCGAGATTCTGCGACAGCAGATTGAGAACATGACGCAGCTGGTGGGCCAGCATGGACGAACTGCTGGAGCTATGCAAGTAGAAAAAGCTCAGCTGGAGAAAGAAATTAATGATAGGCGGCTGGAACTACAGGAACTTAAGGTCTGTAGAGGTTTTTTTTTTGTGGTTTAACTTCTGAAATGTCATTTCTCTTACGAGCAGGTATGACCTATACTGAAAAGTGGTTTTTGGTATCTGTGGACACTCTGAAACTGAAGGTATTTGTTTGTATGTGCATATGTGTGTTTTTGTGGGAAAGGATACATACTTTTATCAGATTATAGAAGGAATGGATGATTCAAAAATGCCTCAAAATCGTGGGTACAAAAAATAAAAATCAGAAAATCTATGAAGTCTTTCCTGATCCCACAGTTTGAAGTATTTTCTCCCTCTTCAAACAGACCTAAATTTGAACCTGTCTCTCATCACTTAGTTATGGTGAAACATTGGACTGTTTGCTGAATCTTGGCTTCTATCTCTGATAAACAAAACCAAACCAAAAAGTAAACAAAACAAAAAAACCCCCAACAACCGATTGTGTTACTGTGAGGCTTAAATCAGAAAGTATGAATCAAGGACTGAGCCTATTAATAGTTTCTAGCTTATATAAGAAATTTAATAAATATTAGTTTCTTTCCCTTGCTTTGGTCTTCTTCTGAACTTTCTCATACTTTATTTGTACCTGTTAAAACCTGGATCACATTATATATTGCCTTCTCTGTGTGAGTGTGTGTGTGTGTACATAGCAGTGTCTCTTTTTCCCTAAAGATTGTAGACTACTTCAACCAAGGTACACATCTTATTAGTCTTTGTATCCTCTGCCCCATATTTTTGTGCCTTACACCCAGAAGGTATTCGGTAAATATTTATCAAAATGTAACACTATCTAATGTGTTTTAAAACAAATTGATTTCATAGGCTTTATGTCACCTTTATCTCTGACTTGGTGAATAGTAGGAGACAAATCACATACTGTAGATGCCCCGGTTTCCTCATTCTAAAAATAGGGACAGCAATAGATAATTATCCATCTTATGGAAATAAATACGTTCATTGCATTAAAAAATAGAATTTTCTATTGCTTAAGTTTTTGCTTGGTTATATATATTTTTAAATGGCCAAACTCACCGTGAAAAGGGACATAGAAAGGATCCTCAATGATCAGCCCTACACTGAAACCCTTCGAACAGGTTTGTAATGCAGGGCAGAGCGTATCAGAGGAGAAAGGATGGTTGTTCTGCCTTGCTTAGGAAGATTGCTAGTGGATTGCTAGTGTGTTAAGGCTCCAAACAGGAGAATCCCATTCTTACACTCTAAAAATTAAATCAATTTAATCCTCACAAAACCTTATGAGGGAGGTACTATTATTATCCCATTTTATGGCTGAGGAAACTGAGACACAGATTAGCTTGCTGGAGAGCAGCACTACCTTGGGATTTGAACCTAGGCAGACTAAGTAGATGTTACTGTGCATTGGTTCTCAGTGAGAACCAGAATCACTTGGAGGGCTTTTGAAAGCACACTGCTGGCCTGCTCCCAGAGTTTCTGATTCAGTAGGTCTAGAACGGGGTGTAAGATTTGGCGTTTCTGAACAAGTTTCCAGATGATGTGGATACTGCTGGTCCTGAGAACATCCATCAGGATCTGTGTTAGTGCCTCAGAGGAATGTGAAGCTCATGACTAGAGGGCCAGTGAAAGCTTCGAAGAGACCTGGGAACCTGAAATAGGCAAATACTAGGCAAAGAGGAGGAAGGATGGCATTTCAAGCCGGGGAGAAGCCTAGTCTGTAGTTTAGCCTCGAGATGGTATGGGAGATATTGCAGGTTTGGGAGTAGGAAGGAAGGGGTTATATGAAAAAGGCAGTGTTGGAAGTGGATTAATCTGGCATCAGTATGCAGAAGTGGCTTGGAGAGAGTAAAACTAATTTTCAGTTCCTAAATATGGAGCTGGAGCAGCTTCAGGGAATAATTTCCTAGGTAAGTAGAGTTTCACACAGATACAAAGAACATAAATTTTAAACTCAAGTCTTAATGCCACATCCACTTCCCTCTGTGATCCAGTAAGGAAAACAGAGCAGGAATCATAGCCCTAGAAGGTATGGTTTCTCTCCTGGCTTCTGTCACCTCTTCAGAGTGGATACTGCACGTACTGACAGCAGAGAAGCAGAGTGACTTATTTCAATCACTGTGGGTCCTCAGAGCTAGAACTTTTTAAAAACAAATAAATAATACTACTAAGGACTGAATTCTATCTGCTGGCCTCAAGAGGTGGAATGGGAGCAGCACTCGTCCTATGTATGTTGTGATGCCTCAGGTTGTCCCAGGGAAAGCCCTCCCCATCCCTTACTGCATGAGACCAGCTGGATTTAGTGTGACAGTTGTCAGGAGTAGCTAGGCAGGGATCAGAGAGCCCAGATTGGGGCCCTTACTACCCAAACCTATCACAGGTGGGCAGTGAGACAAGCCTATAGCTCCCCACCAATCCTTTCCGAACAGCCAAAAGCTTGTCACATGGTTATATTTCAGATGCAGCATTGGTCTCCACATTTAAACTGCTGCGATAGCAGTCAAATTGCATTAGCCAGTATACTAAGGCCAGTAGGGAGATAATTTGGGGAGATAATCTGATGACCAAAGAAAGTCAATATTTTTTTCAAATGGCACTTATTTGGAAGGATCTAGGTCAGTTCTGTCCACCAGAAATATGATGTAAATGACATATATAATTTTAAGTTTTCTAGTAGACACATGAAATGTGAAATTAATTTTAATAACATTTTATTTAGCTCGTATTCAAAACATGGTGTTTTTGTATTATAATCAATATAAATCCTAGATCACCAAGATATTTTCTATTTTATTTTTATACAATGTCTTTGAAATCTGGTGTGTATTTTACATTTACTGCACATAGCTTAGATTGGCCACATTCCAGGTGCTCCAGAGTCATGTGCAGGTATTGTGTTATACAACACAGATATACACCCTGGGAAAAGAGGGGTTCCTCCTAGGAAGCCTTACAAACACAGATAGAGACCAGTTAGGAGGCACTGTGGCAATCCATATGAGAAGTGATGGCAGTCCAGACCTGGAGGTTGGGCAGGATTTGGTGAACAGCTGGGTGTGAGGGGTGAGGGAAAGGGAAAGACATGGCACTTTATGAATTCAAACTTAGACTGGCAACATGGTAGTTCCTCTAATAGAGAAGAGTCAGGACTGCAGAGGAAAGCCCTCTGTGAAGAAGGAATAGGAATGTTTGGGTCAGAATTTGCAGAAGCATGCCACACTAGAGGTTTCTGACAGTCGGAAATGCCAAATTAGAGTTGCCATGTTCACATTCCCTACTCTATTCAAAGGATCAGATACTTTCACCACTGCAAACCACCCCAGTCTAAGCTCCTGCTTCTCTCATTTGCTCTTCCAGTTGCCTTCTCACTGGTCTCCATGCTTCTCCTCCTACCCCCATGCCAACCAATGTTTTCCTTCATACTAGAGCCAGAGTTGTATGGTTTTTTTTTTTTTTTTCTTTTTTTCTTTTTTTTAGATGGAGTCTCGCTCTGTCACCAGGCTGGAGTGCAGTGGCATGATCTTGGCTCACTGAAATCTCCACCTCCCAGGTTCAAGCGATTCCCCTGCCTCAGCCTCTCGAATAGCTGGGACTACAAGCGTGCACCACCACACCTGGCTAATTTTTTGAATTTTAGTAGACATGGGGTTTCAGCATGTTTGCCAGGATGGTCTCCAAATCCTGACCTCAGGTGATCCGCCCCACCTTGGCCTCCCAAAGTGCTGGGATTACAGGTGTGAGCCACTGTGCCCGGCCCAAGGCTTTTCTTTTTAATGAAAAACAGCCCCAAATCATTTTCTAATAAAGAGCAGCCTGCAAGCTAGGAGCTTGCACAGGTGAATGCCGGCAGGATCTAAGCACTAGACATATCCAAGATGGCAGCTCCATCTTCCCCTGTCTGCCAGCCACATGTACTGTAAAGGAGCAGACAAGATGGCGCTGATCAACAGGAAAGCTCATTTGCATAAGATTAGGGCGGGATATCATACCTGATGGAACCCACCTATGAGCCATATGTAAATCTGACACCGCCTCCTCAAACTGGACTATAAAATTTGGTGCATTTGGCACAGCACAGGAAGGTGGCTCATGCCTATAATCCTAGCACTCTGGGCAGGTCACCTGAGGTCAGGAGTTCCAGAACAGCCTGGCCAACATGGTGAAACCCCGTCTCCATTTTTTTTTTTTTTTTTCGAGACAGGGTCTCGCACTGTTGCCTGGGCTGGCGTGCAATGGCAGGATCTGGGCTCACTGCAACCTCTGCCTCCCGGGTTCAAGCAATTCTCCTGCCTTAGCCTCCTCAGTAGCTGGGACTGCAGGCACATGCCACTACGCCTGGCTAATTTTTGTATTTTTAGTAGATACAGGTTTTCACCATGTTTGCCAGGATGGTGTCAATCTCCTCACCTTGTGATCCGCCCGCCTCAGCCTCCCAAAGTGCTGGGATTACAGGTGAGAGCCACCGTGCCCGACCTACTCCCCGCCTGCCCCCGTCTCTACTAAAAATACAAAAATTAGCCAGGTGTAGTGGCACACCTGTAATCCCAGCTACGTGGGAGGCTGAGACAGGAGAATTGCTTGAACCCCGGGGGCAGAAGTTGCAATGAGCTGAGATTGCGCCACTGCACTCCAGCCTGGGCGACAGAGTCTCAAAAAAAAGGCACATTCCTCACCAGCCGGTCCTTTCGGCTCCGAGACCCCTTCCTCTATGGAGGAAGCTGTTTCTCTTTCTCTTCTCTTCTCTTCTGCCTTTTAAATCTCCACTCCTAAACTCGTCATGTGTGTCTGTGTCCTACATTTTCCTGGCGTGTGACGACAAACCCCAGGTTTATACCCCAGACAACGTAGCTGCTTCATGACCAGCCAGGCTATTCCTGAGAGCCACCCAGGAGACAGAGGGGAAACACAGGCCTGGGGAACGAGGAAGGAAAACCAGGGTCGGAGGTTCAGGAAAGAGAAGGGCCTGTCGGGAAGGCTGGATGCCAACACGCCAAGTCTGAGGGGCCGGGTCCTCCGTGGACCAGCCCGGCAGAGCTTCGAGGCTGCAGCAGCAAACAGTTGTGCCCTGTGCCCTGTTCCTTCTCTCCAGGTCCACCCCAGGGTATGTCCCAGACGCCACACTGTCTTCTCAGCTATATGGGGCCCTGGGGGCCCTGGTGCTATGCCTGGTCCCCTGGGCACATGGCAAGAGCTCTGAACAGCCCCTGAGGTCTACTTCTCTCTAAGGAGACTGGGCTGCCTTCAAGCCGGCCACGTCCACCCCTCTCCTGGGGCAGGTGAGGTAAGTTCAGAAGGTCAGAAAGAACTTGTTACCGGCCCAGCACAGTGGCTCATGCCTGGAATCCCAGCTCTTTGGGAGGCTGAGGCGGGTGGATCACTTGAGTTCAGGAGTTTGAGACCAGCCTGGCCAACATGGTGAAACCCCGTCTCTACTAAAAATACAAAAAGCATTAGTCAGGATTAGTGGCGGGCGCCTGTAATCCCAGCCGCTTGGGAGACTGAGACAAGAGAATCGCTTGAACCTGAGAGGCGGAGGTTGCAGTGAGCCGAGATGGTGTCACTGCACTGTACTCCAGACTGGGCAACAGAGAGACTCAGCCTTAAAAAACAACATCAACAAAAAAGAAGTGGATCCTACAGAGGTTGGGGCAATGGGCCCAAAAGCGGCCCCAGGAACAGGATCGAGTTGATAGTCATCTCCCTCGCGGTGGCCCAGCCAGCTCCAACAACAATGGCCTCAGACTTAAGTAATGCAGAGGCACCGGTGCGGATGGCAGAGGCCCAGCTGCAGGCAGACCCTGACCCAGGAGGCCAGAATCTGCCTTTGTAGCCAGCCCCAGGGGACTCTGGAGCACAGTGGCTCCGCTCTGGGACCATGTGCTGCCACAGCCGGCAAGGGCGTCAGATCTGACCAGCCTGCTGGCCACTCCGACCCCCACCCAATGAGCCAGACCCCCATCCCATAAGCAGGACACTGGCAAACTGGAGAGTCTCCAGGAAGAAGCAATCAGGATCCTACGTTGCCTTAATGCTCTGCTGCTCCTGTCTGGAAAGTCATCATCATTTTTTAACAAGGGCTCTACATTTTTATTTTGTAATGGGTTCCCCAAATTATGTAGCTGGTCCTGACTCAGGTGGTGAGGAGCCTCTTTCAATCTGGAACCTTTGGCAGAGCTGAGTGTGCTAACTTCGAGAACACAGAAGACTCATGGAGAGGGACGCTAGAACACACCAGCCCAAAACAGGACTCTTTGGCATATGGTTCACCAACAAAGGTGAAAAGCATATGGCTTACTTTCTTTTTTTTTGAGATGGAGTTTTGCTCTTGTTGCCCAGGCTAGAGTGCAATGGCACAATCTCGGCTCACTACAACCTCCACCTCCCGGGTTCAAGCAATTCTTCTGCCTCAGCCTCCTGAGTAGCTGGGATTACAGGCATGTGCCACCATGCCCAGCTAATTTTGTATTTTTAGTAGAGACGGGGTTTCTCCATGTTGGTCAGGCTAGTCTCGAACTCCCAAACTCAGGTGATCTGCCTGCCTCAGCCTCCCAAAGTGCTGGATTACAGGTGAAAGGCACTGCGCCCTGCTAGTTTACTTTTAGCTAAAGACCATGGAGAGCCAGTCACCACAGACAAAGCTCCGTAGGGAGGGAAAAGTGTGATACCTTCCCCTGCTGATATGGTTTGCATCTGTGTCCCTGCCTAAATCTCACTGAACTATAATCCTCAGTGTTGGAGGTGGGCCTGGTGGGAGGTGATTGGATCACGAGGATGGTTTCTCAGGGTTTCACACGATCCCCCTCGGTGCTGTAGTCACAATAGTGAGTTCTGGTTGTTTAAAAGTGTGTGGGCCCGGAGCAGTGGCTCATGCCTGTAATCCCAGCACTTTGGGAGGCTGAGGCAGGCAGATCACTTGAGGTCAGGAGTTCGAGACCAGCCTCCCCTTACCATGCCCAGCTAGCTAATTTTTAATTTTCTGTAGAGACAAAGTCTTGCTATTTTGCCCAGGCTGGTCTTGAACTCCTGGGCTCAAGCAGCGCTCCTACGTTGGCCTCCCAGCATGCTGGGATTACAGGTGTGAGCCACCACGCCCAGCCCTGAGGTGTTTGTCTTTTTTAAAATAGAAAAAGTTCAAGAGGCAATACCAGTGAGCAAATGCTTAAATGGATTAGACTGGAAAGCAAGATGGCAGCACACCAAGATACATTTTTTTGGTCAACAAATAGTGTTGGAAAATGCCCGGAAAACAAGAGTGAAAATGTGAACAGACAGCCATTAAGACAAACACGATTGGATGAAACTACAGATACTGTTCCTGTATCTGGAAAAGGTTATGTTTCAAAGATGAAGTGCACAAAGAGCTCCTTTTTCATGAGCCACCAAAGGAAGGACTACCAGAGAAGGTATTTTCTCAACTGTAAATGACCTCTTTAATTAAAACAATGTGTTATTGAAAAACTCCCAGCAAGCCAGAGGGGCTGCGTTTACTTGGAATTTAAAAAGAAAAAGGAAGGCAGGATGAGGTTACAAAGAGAGGAGAACAGGGAATTTGTTGCCTTCATCACTGAGGCAGGTAGGGGAGGAGGCCAGAGAGCAGAGTGAAGAGAAGTGGTCAGTTTCATAAAAGCAAGACCTTTAAACAGACCAGGATCTTTTCAATACCTTGCAATGAGATGAGGAGCAAAGGACATCTTTTGTTCCACAGAGATTCACTGGTGATCTTGTGATAGAATATCTAAAAGACTCATCGAGCCTTCAACAAACAAATAAAAAGCAAACGTTTTAAATTTGTCGACCCTTTCTTTCATACGGGTGGCTGTGAGTGGTAGCTCCGTAACAGACCCTGAGAACGTAGGCACGCACACAGTCTGCTGAAGACAGTGACGTGCTGATAATCTTAAGAAAGTGATTGCTTTATGTTGTGCAATGGAGCAGTTTGAACAATGTTTGGAAATTTTATTGTTTGATTTTTTTTAGGGAAGGAGCAATGAACAATGTGTCAACTAAACAACTTTCACATCTGCAGGCTTAAAAAACTTGTGCAGGCTTAAAAAACAACAGCAATGACAAACTTGAAAATATAATTCTTTTCCTTTTGAGACAGAGTCTCACTCTGTTGCTCAGGCTGGAGTGTGGTGGCGTAATCTCGGCTCACTGCAACCTCTGCCTCCTGGGGTCAAGCAATTCTCCTGCCTCAGCCTCCCCAGTAGCTGGGATTATAGGCGCATGCCACCACACCCAGCTAATTTTTGTATTGTTTTAGTAGAGGTGGGGTTTCACCATATTGGCCAGGCTGATCTCCAACTCCTGACCTCAAGTGATCCGCCCGCCTCGGCCTCCCAAAGCACTAGGATTACAGGTGTGAGCCACCACACCCAGCCAAAAAACATAATTCTTGAATCTGCTTAAAAATTATCCCAATGAGGAGAATTGGTAGATTTTAAACACGTTTATTAAAAATATTAAAAACATCCAGTTAGTTTGCGAAAACAACAGATTGACAATAAGGATGATAACAGTTGTTAGATTTTTAAAACAAACAAAAACGTTTGCGTATCAGTGGATTTAAAAGAGAAACATGATTTCATGTGTGTAAACAAGGCCCTTCGTCCTTCTGCCTCTCTGTATCTTTGGCTGTGTGTTTTTGACTATGATGTCCATCAAAACCAAGTACTGAAATAACTTAGAATGAGATCTTCAGATCATTAAACCAATTATTAAACCAAGATTTTGTAAGAGAACAAAGCATACCCCTTCACCTTGCTTTCACCAACAAAATGTTATTGTTGAGATTATTGAGAGCAAAACGTTATTTTTGTGCCGTTAATGAAAACAAAAATTAAAATCATTTAAAAATATTGTTGATTTAACTTTATAGTAAGTCTTTCCGTTTTCATTTTTTGTGTAAGTTTTATAAGTACATGATATATCAGTACAATACATGTGTATAGTTTGCAAAGAAACACACATATCAAAGTTAGCTCTGAGACATTTTACTGACCATAACAATCATCTCTATCTTCTCTGCTCTTTTTCAAAGCAACCTTGCCACGATTTCCTTAGGAAATAGTGCCAGCATTTCCCCTCCCCTGTGAAGCTGGGCTTGTTTTGAGCAATAAAATGCAGTGGAACTAATGCTATGTAGTCTCCAAAATTTGGCCTCAAGAGAGAAAGCGTTTCTACTTTGGTCACTTGGGAAGCCCATTCTTGGGGTCCATCAACCAAGTTAGGAATACAGGGAGAAAGAGAAGACTTAGTGTCCCAGGCATTCCTGCAAACACCATTCAGGAGGTAGAGCTGTCTTGGTTTTCCCAGCCCCAGCCATCCTGTGATAGCAACTTCACAAGAGACTCACGCCAATACCACATGGAATCGAAGAACTTCCCAGCAGAGCCCTGCTAAAATTTCTGACCCGCGGAACTGTCAGCAAATAAAATGGCAGCTGTTTTAAACCCATGTGCTTTGAGGTATTTCCTTGTATAGCCAGAGAAAACTGAAGCAGACCATTAGCCTACGAGGTGAAGTCCAAACTCCTCAGCACGCAGCACGCAACCCGCAAAAGATGTCTGTACCTTCCAAACTTTACAAAAACTTTTATCTATTTGAAAAAATTGTGGCAAAATATACATATGATGGCTGGGCACAGTGCCTCATGCCTGTAATCCCAGCACCCTGGGAGACCGAGGCAGACAGATCACCTAGAGGTCACGAGTTCAAGACCAGCCTGGCCAACATGGAGAAACCCCATCTCTACTAAAAATACAAATAATTAGCCAGGCGTGGTGGTGGGCGCCTGTGATCCCAGCTACTCCAGAGGCTGAGGCAGGAGAACTGCTTGAACCTGGGAGGCGGAGGTTGCAGGGAGCCAAAGTCACGCCATTGTACTCCAGCCTGGGCAACAAGAATGAAACTCCATCTCAAAAAAAAAGAAGAAAAAGAAAAAAGCTGTAACTCCATACCCATTAAACAATAACTCCCAATTTCCCCTCCCTTCAAGCCCCGCACGCACATTCTTTCTGTCTGTAAGTATGGCTGCGCTAAGAAGCTCACAGGAGTGGAATCAGCATTTTTGTCCTTTTGTGACTGGTATATTTCACTTAGTATCATGTCCTCAAGGTTCATTCATGGTGCAGAATGTGTCAGAATTTTTCTTTTTAAAGGTTGAATAGGCCAGGTGCAGGGGGTCATGCCTATAATCCCAGCACTTTGGGACGCCAAGGTGGGTAGATCACTTTAAGTCAGGAGTTTGAGACCAGCTTGGCCAACATGTTGAAACCCCGTCTCTACCAAAAATACAAACATTAGCTGGGCGTGGTGGCGGGACCTGTAATCTCAGCTACTTGGGAGGCTGAGGCACGAGAATTGCTTGAACCCGGGAGGCAGAGGTTGCAGTGAACCGAGTGAGAGTCTGTCTCAAAATAAATAAATACATAAATAAATGTTGAATAATTATCTATTGGTATTCTCCAAACTTACTAGATGCCATCACGGCCTTTGCTGCTGCAGCTGGTTTATCCATTGCCCCCTAAATATGCCTTAAAAGAGCCAATCTCTGGTGCTTTGCTTATTCCATTTCTCCCTTGTAGAATGCTTTTCTTTTGTTCCTGGAACAAAGTTCCAAACAAAGTCCTTATAACAGATCATGGAGTTCTTGGCATGAACTCGAGCCCTGTTCATGCCATATTGTGCAGCTCAAGCCCAGCTTCCTTCGGGAAATATTTCTGAATGATGCTTTTCCCCCTTTCCCCAGGTGCAGGCTTTCCCTCTCCTGGGGCCTACAGATCTTACCATCTGCACTGAGCGAAGCCTGGCTGCACCTGCTTCCCAGCCACGCGGCAAGCTCTTTGAAGAAGCCGTGGCGGTACATTTCTCTTGCACCTCTGCTGAGCTCAGTATCAGGCAGTGCACACAGCAGGTCCCTGATAAGTAAACGCAAAAATGCATGAATAATATAATTTGTCCTAGGTACCCTCCCCTCTAGTACATTCGATTCAAGTCAGTAGGCACATCCTGCTTCTGCCAGCTCATTCAGCCGCTCAGGGCTGTGTCAGCCTGGAGTAGGCATGGCTCAAATGTGAAGACTGATAGTCATGAACTCAAATTCCAGCTGGGCCACTCAGGGCTGGGAGACCATGGTCAGCCTTTGTCTATTCACTTATAACCTCCTAAGGAGGCAGATGCTATGGGCTTTCTAGGGTTGGGTGAGCAGCTGTGAGTGCTACATACCTTAAAGGCTAAATACGGGATGAGATCCTCGTGAAGTCAACTTGACTAGGCTAAGGGATGCTCAGATAAGCGGCAAAACATTATTCCTGGGTGTGTCTGGGGGTAGTTTTTGAAAGCGATGAGCATTTCCACCAGGAGACCCACTAAAGAAGATCTGCCTTCCTGAGTGCAGGTGGGCCTCATCCAACCCATCAGGGAGGACTTCACAGAACAAAGCGGCAGAGGAAAGGCGCATTGCCTCTCTCCTGAGCTGAGACATGCATTTCTCCTGCCCTCTAACACCGGAGCTCCTGGTTCTAGGGCCTTTGGTCTCAGCCTGGGACTCCCACCATCAGCTTTCCTGAACCCCCAGTGTGCAGATAGCAGGTCTTAAGACATCGTGGCCTGTGTAATCACACGCCAATCCCTCCTAATAAATCTCTTTCTACAGATCGCTACACATCCTGTCGGTTCTGTTTCTCTGGAGAACCCTAATACAGTCAGGCACCGAGACGCCGCCCCACGGCAGGAGGCACGCTTCCTCTACCCAACTACCCAGGAGTTCTCGCCAGAAACGAACCCAAAACTCTCTGGTCAGTCACCTTTTCATACAGACCTCAGCACGGCAGCTACAGGAATAAGCTGAGGGTGGAAAGAAAGACAATCTCGTATGTCCTTTCATTAGTAGATGCCCCTGTGGCCTTGTCCCTGCCCTCTAATTGACCTTCATGACTACCTGGCTTCGCCCCCAACTGCGAAAGCACATCCCCACCCTGCCATTGCCCCCGGGGCCTTATTTCACAGGAAACTAAGCCGAGGGCAGGGTTTGGCTCCTGGTCACATGACAACAAAGGGATCATGCTGGGACCTGGGACCCCCTCGGGCTCAGAGGAAAGGGATGTCCAGGGCCCCATGGCTGCCTGTTTTGATTCTGACATTTCCCCCAAAGCCAAGTCCTTGGAACAAGTGGAATTCCCAGAGTTTTTTACTGGTGGCCTCTGGTCTGATGACCCACTCAGGAATCTACTTAAAATGCTTTTCTTTTAAATGACAGGAGTAGGTAAACAGGCTTTGAAAAAATATAAGCAATAGAGATGGGTACTATCAAGAAAAAACAGTGCCTGCCCATCCCCCAGCAATGCCTGGAGAGCAAACCCAGGCCAGGGAGAGAGGGCTACCACTTGCAGAAAAAGAGCCGTTACTTTTTCACTTCTAGATTCTAACCAAGGAAAGCCGACCTTTGGCTCCCAAAGTCACTGTTCTATTTCATTCCTAAGTCTGTAAACCTCCCCAACAAGGGGTGGCTCCTTGCTGCTGTGGCTTTCCTTGCTCCAGGCGCCCTCGGTGCTTGCAGCCTGGCCGTGTGTGCACCTCTGCTGGGATGACCGGTCCTGTGGCCCCAGAGCCCCATCGGAAGGCCGGCTCTCCTGCCTTAGGCGGCTCGGCATCTGCCGACTGACCCCAGCCCTTCCTTCCTGGAAGCCCTTCCTCTCTCGGACTCTGACCCTCCCCATGGCCTTGCTCAGATGCTCAGTCAGTGGGCAGCAGATGCCTCAAGCAGCCGCTGCCGGGGAGGATGTCCATCGGAAAGATCAGATCTAAGAGGTGATGTCATCCCGACCTGCGACCAGCAGAAACGGGGGCAAAAGCAAGCTCCGCAGCCCTCCAAAGGGGCCCATCTGGAACCTAAGAGAGGGAGTTCGCCGATGAGAAATGGGGCATTGCTGGAGGCGGTAGGGAGGCGTGGATGGTGCAGATTTGGTCACTCCCTGGGTAACAGAATTTGAAAAGATTGGATCAAATCAGATCAAAATGCTTACTATGTGCTAGATGTCAAAAAGCCAAAAAGAATACAAATAAATGTAAAGTATGGACCCTCCCTCCAAGGAAATATAACGGTCTCCCTTCCCAGACACTCCTGTTATTTGACTACATTAGGTATGAGATTTAGCAGAAAAATCCAAAGCCCTGTCCTCTCGTGTCCCAGAGGTTCACTGTAGCCTCTAGCACTGGCACCGAAATCACAGGAATCAGGCTCCTCCTGGCTTTCAGCCTGTCCTCCCTAGGGGGCAGGACCTGTCCTCACCGCCCAGGATGGCTGCTGGAACTTGGGCCATTATGTTGAAATTCCAGGCCTGGCTAAGTGGCTCATACCTGTAATCTCAGCTACTTGGGAGGCTGAGGTCTGGAGTTCGAGGCCAGCCTGGCCAACATGGTGAAACCCTGTCTCTACTAAAAATATAAAAATTAGCCGAGCATGACAGGGGGCACCTGTAATCCCAGCTACTCGGGAGGCTGAAGCAGGAAAATTGCTTGAACCCTGGAGGTGGATTTTGCAGTGAGCTGAGATTGCGCCATTGTACTCCAGCCTGGGTGACAAGAACAAAACTCCATCTCAAAAAAAAAAAAAAAAAAGGCCAGGCACGGTGGCTCACGCCTGTAATCCCAACACTTTGGGAGGCTGAGGCTGGCCGATCACCTGAGGTCTGGAGTTCAAGACCAGCCTGGTCAACCTGGTGAAATCCTGTCTCTACTAAAAATACAAAACTTAGCTGGGTGTGGTGGCACATGCCTGTAATCTCAGCTACTTGGGAGGCTGAGGCAGGAGAATCACTTGAATCCTGGAGGAGGAGTTTGCAGTGAGCCGAGATCACGCCACTGCATTCCAGCCTGGGCAACAAGAGCAAAACTCCATCTCAAAAAAAAAAAAGAAAAAAGAAATTACAGCCGTGGCAACTGGAAGGGATGCTCTGTCCTTGATGTACTTGAGGACATGAACTCCCAGAAGTGGCACACACACTGCTGCTCACATCTCCTTGTCCAGAACTGAGTTCAAGGAGACTGTGAAGGTGGTGCTGTCTCCAGGGGCATGTGCTCACATTCGGGGTGCCAGCTGGAAGAAGGGGAGAAGAGGCATGCAGGCCTCACAAGCGTTTTGTAGCAGCAGAGAGTGCACGGTGGTGGGGATGAAGGAGACCCTGGTGTTTGGAGGCAGCTGGCGTCTGGGAGACACTGGGCTGTGCCTAGGTTCTGAGACGTCGCATCTCATGTAAGCCACCCCGCCTGTGCACTCCACTCACAAAGGTCCTCAGGACCTCAGTGCTCGAGGCCCTGCAGTGCCCTGTGTCCCCACACCTTTTGATTTAACACACCCATCCAGAGGCAGTGTCAGCCTCCCAGGCAGCTTGGCATTCCTCCAATGTACATGGTTCTGTTTTAGCTTGAACTTGGACCTGCTCGAGCCTTCTACCCAGGGATAATTAAATGCAGCACCCAGTCCTGAACCAGTGCCTGCTCTGTGCCACGTGGGGAGAATGTGGGGGTCGGCTGAGAAGGGGATCCCATCCTAGGACCCTTCTAAATCAAGTCACAGAGCAATGCTGACAAACAGCAAATGAGTAGGTCTTTACAGCTCACAAAGTGTGCAGAGAGTGGTGCTGGGCCTTGGGGGACAGTGTGTGCAGTGGTGATGGGCAGGCACCCCGAGAGATGGGGACAGCCAGGCTGCAGGGCAGAACTGGGGGGGCAGCTAAGGGACTGGGGCTTGATCCCCAGGGGCATTGGGCCAAACGCCTGCAGCAACAGAACCCCTTCCCAGCTCCCAGAGGGCAGCTCGATGGTGGGGCCCCATTGCGACCCGGCCTCTCTGGGCACCACTGTCCACCGTGCACCTCCACCCCCAAGGCTCTCTGGGCCCTGGGGCAGGCCTCGGAACAGGTTGCTGTGGACCGTGGAGACCCCCACCCACACCCCCTGACATGCTGCCCTTTGTTCCGTCAGACCCAGTAGCTCTCCAGGCTCTTCCGAAGCCAGCGTCCCCGCAGAGAGGAGGCTCCAGGCACTGGGGAGCTGAGGCCTGCGTCCAGGCCAGCGGCGGGGGGCCACGCTCCCAGGGCCCAGCCACACCCTCTGGGGCAGGCAGCCTGCCGCAGGCTGCTGGCTTTTTCCATACTTATCCCTGAACTTTCCTTCAAACAATCAAGAGGAAGTACCTTCAGCCCAGCTGCCAGGATACACGTGTCTGCAGCCTTTTCCAGGGAGGGAGCTGCTGCCCCCTGCGGGGGTTGGGGGCTGTGCTGGGACGGGAAGGAAACCCAACCCGCTTTATCCAGGAAGCAATAAGCTGGCATCACTGGTTCCATGGCCACTCATTCCTCAGATGGAGAAAGAGGGACCTCCAGCACCAGGTGGCCAGTCTCCCCCGTTCCATCCACCAGCACGCAGGCTCTGCATGTTACAGTAGGTTGCTAGTCAGACATGAGCAGGGCAGGAGAGGCCCCCCCACCCCATCAGGAGTGTCAGGCGACCATCAAGGGATGGCCAGGTGGTTGGTGATGGTCTCTCTAAAATAATAACTAGGCTGGGCGTGGAGGCTCACGCCTGTAATCCCAGCACTTTGGGACGCCGAGGTGGGTGATCACCTGAGGCCTGGAGTTCGAGACCAGCCTGGCCAAGCTAGTGTCGCTCCAGCCTGGGCGACACAGCGAGACTCCATCTAAATAATAATAATAATAATTGGTTGCAGCCAGCACCAGGGAAAGGCAGTCTCCTAACAGATAGAAAACACTGAAGCTGGAAATCAGTCGCTTCCCCATGAGACCTCAGGTGTTGGGCAAGTGGGCTCACACATGTGCCCTAAGAGGTAGCACGGCAGAGTGTGAGTGGTATAGGACGTTCTGGGGACGTTCGACTGGCATGGGAAGAGCGCCTCAAGGGAGCATGCGCCCAACTCCAGTCCACACTGCGCATGCTCCGGTCCCGGCACTGGCGGCCGCTCTGCTATGCGCGCAGACAACCCACCCCGAGGGAGGAACTGGGGAGCATGGAGGCAAGCCCCCCACATGCCGACACACAAAACCCCAAGTCCAAGGTCAAGCCTCGCACTTGTCTTTCCAGTCGCCCGCTGGTCCCTCTTCCAAGTGTACTTTCTTTTCCTTCCTATTCTAAAGCTTTTTAATAAACTTCTACTCCTGCTCTAAAACTTGCCTCAGTCTCTCTTGCCTCATGTCCCTCAAATTCCTTCTGAGGAGGCAAGAACTGATGTTGCTGCAGACCCGTATGGATTTGCCACGGCTCACATATGTTGCTGCCGTGTGACTCAGATAACTTCTACCGCTAACACGAAGACGTCTGCGCCTGCGCAGGGCCAGGGCGAGGGCGGGGGCGTCCCATGGGTGGACTTCGGGCTTTCTCGCTCTCTCTTTTTTTTTTTGAGATGGAGTCTCACTCTGTCGCCCAGGCTGACGTGCAATACCGTGATATTGGCTCACTGCAACCTCCACCTCCCAGGTTCAAGCAGTTCTCCTGCCTCAGCCTCTTGAGTAGCTGGGATTACAAGCATGTGCCACTACACCCAGCTAATTTTTGTAGTAGAGATGGGGTTTCACCATGTTGGTCAGGCTCGTCTCGAACTCCCGACCTCAAATGATCTGCCCACCTCGGCCTCCCAAAGTGCTGGGATTACAGGCATGAGCCATCGCGCCCGGGGTCTATCTCTCTCTCCCCGCCCCCCCACCCCACCTCTCTCCCTCTTCTTCTCCCCATCCCCACGCCTTCTCTCTGTCTCTCCTGCCCCGGACCTTGTTTTCCAGTCTCAATCAGACATGCGAGATGTTCCCTTCCACTACCCCCTAATGTTGCCAGAACCTAGAGTGATTACTGTTGAGATCCCTGCTGGTTTCTGCAGCTACAGGAAGAGCACATGCCCCTCCTCTGGGCCCCCAATCTCCACCTCAACAAACCACGTAGCTGTAACTAGGGCTGCCAGGTGTGTGAGTTTGTCAGGGCCACTGTCACATAGCAGCACACACTGCGGGGCTTAAACAGCAGGCTCGTCCTGTCTCACAGTTCTGGAGGCCAGAGACCAAGGTGTGGCGAGGGCTGGTTCCTTCTGAGGCTGTGAGGTCTCTGCTTGGCCTGCTAGTAACTTGGGCTGAGCAGGGGGACAGGGCCGGCCTTGGCTCCTGAAGCTACAGTGCCCTCATGGCGCCCTGTGGGCTGGGCCAGGCATCATATCCAGCCCTGGAGCTGGGGGCCTTCAAATTAGACTTGCATCTGCTCCCAGCATGCAGCTCACCACCTCCCCTTCCCAGCCAAGCAGTGACAACCAAGGCCAAGATCCCTGAAGCTGACGCCGGTGGTGAACGCCCTCTAGATGAGGAATTGGGATGTGTGTACAGTTCGAGGAACCTGATGGATAATTTGGGTGTCACTCAAGTGGGTAAGTCCACTGTATCCTTCTGCTGTGTCATGCACTGTGGAAGAACAGCGGAGTGGGTTTCTTTCTCCTTTTTCATATCCACACTCACTGTCTCCCTCAATCATAAAACTGCATCCATTACAGGCTGAATTCCTGCTCCTGGAGAAGACAGGCGCGGATGGGTACAAGGGGCATTCAGGAAGGGGCTGACCCAGGCGGGCCAGAGACAGCAGGGGCACTCAGGGCGATGCTGACAGGGTTCCCAGGGGGACCGAGGATGGGAGCCTGACTCATGAGCATCCGAGCCCAGCAAGGTCTTTAGGGAGGTGCGCTGTGACCACCCTTCCTCCCACAACCTGGAGGTTGTGGGTCACCACCACACAGGCCCATAGACTCAGGGCTTTTGGGCTTGCATTAGGCCATGGAGAAAAGACTGAGAAGCCCAGCCCACGATGGGGATTTCTAGGGCCTTCTCGAATGTTCCCTCGGGAATGGAAAGGAACAGGGACCTCTGCAAAGGCTCGTTTGATTTTTGTTGCCAAGGCTTTTACATATCTCAGTCCCCCCACACCCCCTAACACTTGAATTTCTGCTTATGGATATGTGTGCACAGATGGATAAAAATCAAACAGCAGAATGGGATGTCACTCTCCAGAACATGTATACAACTACAGTTCAACAATGACAGCAACAAAAATAAGCCCAGGCTGGGTGTGGTGGCTCATACCTGTGATCTCAGTACTTTGGGAGGCTGAGGTGGGTGGATCACCTGAGGTCAGGAGATCGAGACCAGCCTGGCCAACATGTCAAAACCCCATCTCTACTAAAACTACAAAAAATCAGCCAGGCATGGTGGTGGGTGGCTATCATCCCAGCTATTCAGGAGGCTGAGGCAGGAGAATTGCTTGAACCCGGGAAGTGGAGGTTGCAGTGAGCCGAGATCGTGCCACTGCCCTCCAGCCTAGGCAACAAGAGTGAAACTCCGTCAAAAAAAAAACAGTGAAACGCAGAATCATCATATGACCCAGAGTTTCATGCCTGGGTATATATCCGAAAGCAGGGGCTCCAGCAGAACATGCACACGGATGTTCACAGCAGTGTTATTTACAGTTGCCAGAAGGTGGAAGCGACCCACTTGTCCCTCCACAGAGGAATGCATTGGTGTGATGCGGCACATTCACACAGTAGATGCTAGTCAGCCATGGACAGGCAGGAAATTGGAATACCTGTTACCACACTGGGACCCTCGAAAACACTACATTAAGCGAAATAAGCCAGACCCAAGAGGACAAACGTCGCATGAGCCCACTGATACGAGGTACGTGGAAGAGGCAAATTCATAGAGAAAGAAAGTCCAGTGGAGGTTACCAGGGGCTGGGAGGAGGAGGAAACAGGGAGGCGGGTGTTTTACGGGTGCAGAGTTGCAGCTGGGGATGGTGAACAAGTTCTGGGGGCAGCGGTCGGTGATGGCGGCATAGCAATGTAAATGGACTTACTGCCACTGAGCTGCACATGTGACAATGGTTAAACTAGTACAGGGATTCTCCCCATGCAAGGGACAGGCCACTTCTTGCCTGATGAAAAGTTCTGCAGATGCTCCAGGGGGCAGGGTGACACTTGCTGAGCAGTGGGCCAGGCCCGGCCTGGGACAGGGTCCCGGTGTTGTGATGGAGGGGAGGCTGGTGTCCAGGTGCTGGGGGCCCCCAGTGCTCCTTCGGGTGCTGGCTTCATGCGTGGAAGTCACGTAAGAGTCACAGAGGGAAATTCAACTTGAGTCATTTGCAGGATGTGCAGACCGGAGCGGGCCCTCCAAACTTGGCAACCTTGGAGGAAATGATTTTATATTTTTTGACTCTCATGTAACCTAGACACTCAGCTGGGACCCTGTTTCCTATTTCAAGACTTTCCAAACAGTTCTGTTTCCAAAGGCCTCCTAAACACACAGCCAGGGGAAGGAACAGGGCTGCTGCTACAATTCCCTTGGCTCCCAACGCCTCTCAAGGCGTTTGCACAGGAAAATGGAAGCGCAGGACATCAGCCCGGCAGGAAGCGGCAGGATCTCAGAAGCTGCTTTCTGGATTTGACCTCAGGCAATTAAAAGATAGCAAAATGCACAGTGAATGGAGAAGGTTTACGAGCTGCAGACCCGCAAGGCGCTCGCGGGTACCGAAAGAGACAGCCGGGAGTCTGCTGGTGCACACGTAGGCCTGGCAACCAGCATTCACTCATCGTGCGTTTCTGCATGCACGGGCAATTAGGGAGCCTCCTGCGGGCCAGGCAGAGGCTGGGAACTAGAGCAGGAATGCCCGCGGGTCCATCCCATGGTCTTGCTCTCTTTCCTCTTGTCCCCTTCCCTTGAGGACATTTCCAAGGTTGCAGATGCCACTTACTGAACGGGACCCTGGCTTTGAAGGATGCGGGCCACAGCCAGATGCCATGTGTGGTTGCTCTCTCCTGAAACACCCAGCTCATTTCCTTCACCCTGTGTGGCTGCGAGGCCACCCGACCTCCCTCCTGGGGTCCCTCAGCATGAGCCTCTGGGAAGCTCCAAGCCTGAGAAGCCCAGCAGACACTCAGCCCGAGGCTTGGTCTCCTCTCTCCCAGCAGACCATGCGCCTTGGTGCCTTATCTTGTTCCTTCATTATTTGAATGGATTTTAATTTTTCCAACAGTTTTGGATTTACAAAAATATTGAGAAGACAGTACAGGGAGTTCCCGTTAACGCCACATCCAGGTTCTTCCATTATTAATATGGTGCATGAGTCCAGCCATTCATTAGGATGAGTGGACCGACAGTCACCAGGTCCACGGCTGGCTCAGATCTCCTTAGATTCCACCTTAACAGTCACCAGGTCCACGGCTGGCTCACATCTCCTTAGATTCCACCTTAACAGTCACCAGGTCCACTGCTGGCTCAGATCTCCTTAGATTCCACCTTAATAGTCACCACGTCCACGGCTGGCTCAGATCTCCTTTGATTCCATCTCAACAGTCACCACGTCCACGGCTGGCTCAGATCTCTTTAGATTCCACCTCAAGTCCTCTTCTGTCCCAGGGTCTCATGCTGGAAGCCACAGGCCTTAGTCATGATCTCCTTAGGCCCCTCTGGCTGGGACACTTCCTTGGTTTTTGTTTTTGTCTCCCTTTTTAGACTTGGAGCTCCTTACGGGCAGAGGTAAGGCTTGCAGCCCCTTAGATTCCCCACATGGTGCCTGATGTCGTGCTCTGCCCATCCCGGGCCTCCTTGGGTGATAAGAGGCCTAAATTGAGGCACCACCTTTAATTGTGTGCGATCACGCCATTGAGCAGGGACAGATGGGGTTTGGGGGAATTTCACTTGCTTTCATTACATTTCTGTAATGCTTATGTCTTTAAAAATAATCAGCATATGTTTCTCTTCCAATCAGGAAAACCACAGCAAATCAAGCCGGGAGCTGGGGCCTGGGCAGTTCATTACCCGGCTCGGTTCTCCGAGCCCGAGAGCTGGATGTGTTGTCAACCCTGGACACGTGACGAGGCTGTGCCATGCCCTGGACAACACAGAGGCACAAGGTTGGCCTGGAGTACGGCATAGCTGGCTCCTGCCTGTCCAGACCCAGCCAAGGCATCAGGAAAGAGCACGGGCCTCAAAGCTTTTGCCGTAGTTGCACTCCCATGCTCGTGCGAACCACCGCACGGTCCCGACTCAGGCAGTTCAGACACGCAGGCCGCCCTCTAGAAGAACTAGGCTGGAATGAGCAATTCTCCCGAGATAGTGAAGACATGGACTCGGGAGAGTTCTGGGCAGAAACGGAGGCGGAGATTGGAGTGAAGCATCCGCAAGCCAAGGAGTGCCAGAGATTGCCAGCAAGCCCCTGACGCTGGAGGAGGCAGGGAAGGAGCCTTCCCGAGAGCCTTTGTGGGGGCAGGACTGTCACACCTTGAGGTCAGACACCTGTCCCCTAGGACGGCGACAGAGCCTTTGGAGGGGCAGGGCCCTATCACACCTCAAGGTCTGACACCTGGCCCCCAGGATGGTGGCAGAGCCTTTGGCGGGGCAGGGCCTTGTCACACCTTGAGGTCAAACACCTGACCCCCAGGATGGTGAGAGAATAGGTTCTGTGGTTGTAAGCCACCGTGGCACTTGGTTCTGTGGGTCACAGGACACAAGCAGCATATCTACTCTTTCATTTCAGAAACGTTTACTACCCGCCAGTCCGTACGAGGTGTTTCGAAGACACCGGGGACAGGGAAATAAACACTAAACAGGATCCTTGCTCTCAGTGGCGTTTCCTTTCTAGTAGAGGAAGATGAGCATAAATAAACCAATGATAGCTTCTGGCCAGGTGCGGTGGCTCATGTCTGCAATCCCGGCACTTCGCGAGGCTGAGGTGGGCAGATCAGCTGAGGTCAGGAGTTCGAGATCAGCCTGGTCAACATGGTGAAACCCTGTCTCTACCAAAAATACAAAAATTAGCCAGGCGTGGGGGTGAGTGCCTGTAATCCCACCTATTTGGGAGGCTGAGGCAGGAGAATCGCTTGAACCCGGGAGGTGGAGGCTGCAGTGAGCTGAGATTATGTCATTGCACTCCAGCCTGGGTGACAGAGTAAGACAGTCTCAAAAAATAATAAAAGTAAATAAAATAAATAAATGAATGATAGGTTCTGACAGCAGGCAGAGCTGTGAGATCCACGCAATAGAGGCGTTGGAGAGGGTGTCGGTTCCCTCAGGCTGCCCTTGCCAGGTGCTACAAACTGGGCATCTGAAAAGGAAGCAGCATTACCAGGCCGTGGCTGGGTTTGGCCCATGGCCCATTGTTTGCCGCCCTGCTTTGTATAACAGGTGCCTCTCCTGGGGGCACAGAACAGGCCATGCTGATCTCCTTGTTTTGTAGGGGGAAACTGAGGCAGGAGGTTGCGTGACTTGTCCCTGAGCAACAATGCTCATTTCTCCAGAGTTCTTTTGGGTTGGAGGTGGCTTGGCTTGGTCCATGTACCTACAGGGCCTGACTTCTGATGGGAAGGAAATTCATAGCCAGTCTGCTAGGGGACGGGGGCTCTGGGCAGAGCACCCTGTGTCTTCTCACCTGGCCCACAGCCTCCTCCCAGCCTCCCTGGCTCTCTCCTCAGCTGCTGGTCATAGGCAGGGCTCACACAGCCCAGGCTGCATTTCCAGGAGATGCCTCTCTTTTTCCCCACAGAGGGAAAGAAGCAGGAGGCCCTGAGCTGGGATCAGCCTCCAGCTCAGCTCCCAGGAAAATGGGTGCACCTCGCCTCACTGCCCCTTGGGCCCCCCCTTGCTGAGGCTCAGACCACCACATGCACAGCTCTCCTTGATCCCATGCTGACTGCAGGCCAGAATTCGGGCTGTTCTGAGCTAATACAGATTAATTTCTTCCCCTCTGTCATACCCTTCTCCATTCATTCATCCACTCATTCACTGAGCCCGTATTTAGTAAGCACCTGCCATGCACAGCGCTATGCTGGGCAGCAGGTGCCTTGGTGATGAGGCCCTGCCACGGAGTGCCCACCTCATGGCCACCAAGCCCTCCAGGGCACAAGTGTCTTCACAAAGCTTAGGCTTTGAAGGGAAATGAGTCCAGGTTAGTGGGCCTGTGGGCAAGACCCGTGCTCCACTCCGCGCCCAGGCTGGAAAGGAAGGCCCCTCCCTCCCCAGGAAAACCAGGCAACAGGAGCCTTGCCCGACTCCATCTTCATGGTGTGAGGAAACTGAGGCCGGGGCTGAGTGGCAGCCTTTGAGACCCTCCAGCCCTTGGTCCTGCCTTTGCTGTGACTGGGTCTGTGGCACAGCAGGCACTCCACAGCCTAGTAGTGAGCAGGGACATGGGAACATGTGACCCCTGAAAGCCTCTCTTAGCAGAGGTGGGGCTCTCAGACCTGAGCAAGATTCTGCTCCTGTGGCCCCCACACAGAGAAGGGATCCTGCTCCAGGGAAACCAGCAAGGTGTCTGGGTGCCTGCGGTGGGCCCAGCTCTAAGAAGAGCAACGAAGGCACGGCGGGTCTTTCCTGTCCAATCAGGACCACGGAGCTTGAGTGGCACTCAAGGAGCTGCATGCCCCATCCAGGGCCACAGTCCTCATTGCCCCATTAATTCAGCTGCTGCTGCCTGCCAGGCACTCACATGGAGCATCTGAGTGTGGCGTGCTCCACGTCCCACCGACTGCGCTGTGTGTGCTCCCGTATGTGGAAACCGGGGCAAGGAGGGTGAGTGACTCGTCCACCGTCAGGCAGCTGCTGAGCGGTGGGGGTGGGATGACACCCAGAGACTGACCCAAGCCCCTGCCCAGCCCCAGGACCCCAGATCCTGGGCTGGCCCCTGTGCCCGAGTTTTAGGACCGCCACTGCCACCCCAGCATTGCATGCTCTGTCTGCTTTTCCAGGCTGAATTGTGTCTCATGGAGGGAGGGGCCATCCTGCCTCTTCTGCACCCACACCCCCATCCTGCAGCCCAGGACAGTGCCAGGCTGCTGGGGCATTTGATGCGATGTGATGTGTAAAGAGTCTGATGGTGGCTGCCACAGGGTCATTCCTGGAGGTTGTTCAGCCTCACCCCTCCCCGCCCATCCTGCCAACATCTCTGGTCCAGTGCAGACCCAGCTTAGCCACAGATCCAGTGTATGGCAGGAGCATTATTCTGGTGGCTTCTGTCCACAGGACAGTCCTCTAACCGTATGACAAGATGCCATCACAGTGGCCTCTATGACATATAGTAAGCACTCACTGTATGCCCAGGAGGAGTAACCGTGCTCTTTGCCATGGCAAAAGCTGGTGGTCGCAGCAGTGCCAGCTGTCACAGCTGCTGGTGAGGCGCGGCGCCCCTCAGTTACAATGGGAACCAGCAAAATCAAATTTACTTATTGTTGTAAGATAATAGCCAAGCCTTTTAAACATTTGCTTTTCAAGCAACCCCATCACCATGGTAACCCTCTTAAAACAAGATGCAACCTGGCTTAAAGAACCTGAGAGCTCATTCCAGTAGTGCTTACGCCTTTCTTCTGGATTTAATGGACTTCACTCACTAAGCTCCAGTAACATCCTCTGAAGTCTTAGGGGACAGATACTATTAAACCCATTTTACAGATGTCGACACCAAGGCACAGACAGGTTAAGCGACTTGGCCACTAACTGGCATCTTCTCCATGAGCAAGTCCGGGCCAGACCCAGGTCTCCTCTTGTTTCCTTCTGTTGTCTTCACTAATCAGACCATCCTGGCTTTTGAAAGCCCATCATCATGAAAGGCTTAGAGTTTCCCACAGCTTGGCCTGGGGAGTCCAGATGCTGCTGCCGGGCGTGTGCAGAGGCTGCTGGACCAGGAGGCTGCAGAGGCGAGCAAAGGGAAAGGAGGAAGTTATGGCCGAGGTTCAAGGGATGAAAAGATCCCCACGGAGAGCTCCATGGGCGGGGACAGCAATGTCAGGGGCCCAAGTGCCCCACAACTCACTCTGGTACAGCTGGCACAAGCCACACCCACCTGATTACAAGGGAATTTTTACTCCCTGCCAGCCCCAGGGGCCAGTGGCATCTCCCTTGAGCTTCCAGGCAAAGCCCTGCCTCGGGCCTTTGCACCAGCCAATGGTTCTCAGGCAGGGTCCCAGGCCAGCAGCAGCAGCAGCACCTGTGCTATTAGAGATGCAGGTTTTCTGGCCTCACGTCAGACCCACTGAGTCAGAAACTCCACCTTACATGCCCTCCAGGGGCTTCCGATGCACCCTCTAGATCTCTGCCTAGAATGTTCCTCCCAGATACACCGGCCAAGTCCCTCTCCTCCTTCCACGCTTTGCTCGTATCTCACCTTTTCAGAGAGGCCTCTCCGGAGCCAGCCGATTTCTTGCCCTCCCAGCTCTCCTTCCTGCCCACATGGCTCGCATGGCCTGCATCACGTCTGCTGGCTCTCGTCTGTCTCCCCTGTGAAACATAAACTCAAGGAAAGGGCTCTTTGCTGAGTCACTTGCACAGAGTGGTCAATATGTAGTGGTTGTGGGAACTGTGACTCTGGCTCAGGTTGTTAGACGGGCGATAAGGAGAAGCTGCAGGTGTTCGGGAGGGCGGGATGCGGTGGAGGAGTTTTGCTTTGAGCACGTGGAACTCAAGGTGCCAGCAGCTACCCAGATGAAAGGCACAGAGGCTATGTGGGAGGCAGCTCTGGGACACTGAAGAGAGGTGACACTGGAAGGAGGAAGGGTGACAGGTTTAAAGAAGACATCCTGGGCCAGGCAGGTGGCTCACGCCTGTAAGTCCAGCACTTTGGAAGGCAAAGGCAGGTTGACCACAAGGTCAGGAATTCGAGACCAGCCTGACCAACATGGTGAAACCTCATCTCTACTAAAAATACAGAAAAAAATTAGCTGGGTGTGGTGGCGTGTGCCTGTAATTCCAGCTACTCAGGAGGCTGAGGCAGGAGAATCGCTTAAACCTGGGAGTTGGAGGTTGCACTCCAGCCTAGGCAACACAGTGAGACTCCATATCAAAAAAAAAAAAAAAAAAAGAAGCCATCCTGGAGCATGTTAACCCCTGCGTGGGTGAGGTTGAGGAGTTGGTAGAGACCAAAGAGGCGAAGGACAAGAAGGAAACGGAGGCAGTGTCGAATGCTCCCAGGGAGGCTAGCAAGGCTGAGGAGAGTCTGTGATTTGGCAAGACTGCGAGACGAGCTTCCTCTCCCACCAGCTTGGGTGGTGGGTGGAGGGCACTAGAGGTGGGTCCCAGCAAGGAAAGGGGTGATGTGCAGGGGGAAATGGGGACAGAGGGGAGCTCGAGGAGAAATCGGACCTGTTCTGCAGAACCCTGGAAGGCAGACCTTGCAAGGCCAGGAGGAAGCGAGGCGGGGTGGCGAGGGAGGTTTTGATTCCCCAAATCTCAACTGACAATGAGATCATCCGAAATGGGAGAGAAGGCAACTGGGGAAATCCGCTCAGGTAGGTGTCTCAGCCAGCTCAGCTAGAAGATCCCTCACATCCCGAGAGGCTGTGATTCGTGATTCTGTCCCGCACTGGAAAGAAACCTAAGCCTACTAGAAAACTACCATTGGCCTCCTTCCCACCCCACCACTTTGAAGTTCCATCTGGGTTTACAGAATAGTCACAAACAGGGCCTGCCGCCGACAACAGTGAGAGAATAATAATTTCCTCCTGCACTAAGATGTGCACCTGGGAACTCTCACTGGGCAGGAAGCCTGGGGAGCGTGGAGGGTTTCCACCTCCTGCAGGGAGCTGCACACCAGTGCGGGGACCACGTCCCTCCTGACACTCCCGCCTCAGGCCGTCCTATCTCCGAGGCTAAGAACTGACATATTCTTAGAAGTTTCCACTCACCGAGTGTGTGTTCATGGGGAACATTAGCTGTTTTGAGGTGGCATGCTAGTCACCAAAATAGTTCTTTCAAATATTAACTGTCAGATTTGTTATTGCATTAATTTTGGAAAACGTACATGTAAATAAAAAATTTTTAAGAATAAAAATGGACCGGTGCAGTGGCTTATGCCTGTAATCCCAGCACTTTGGGAGGCCAAGATGGGCAGATCACGAGGTAGGAGATCGAGACCATCCTGGCCAACACGGTGAAATCCTGTCTCTACTAAAATATTAAAAAAAAAAAAATTAGTTGGACGTGGTGGCGTGTGCCTGTTAGTCCCAGCTACTTGAGAGGCAGAGGCAGGGGAATTGCTTGAACTCCGGAGGCAGAGGTTGCGGTGAACCGAGATTGCGCCACTGCAGTCCAGCCTGGAGACGGGGCGAGACTCTGTCTCAAATAAATAAAAAAAGTAAAAATTTTCAGGACTGAAAATTTCCCCACATTCAAAGATGTGAGTAATGTTCTAAATCAAGCTACTATAAGTGGCTAAATATAAGGAAACTCCAAATAAAGGCAACTATATATTTTCCCAAGGGGAAGAAAAAAAATTATGCCAATTTGTATATATAAACTTTTTAGGGATGTCAAAGAAATAAGCAAATAGTTACTCACAGTATTTTTATTTATTATTTATTTTTACAGTGCATTTTTTCAAGGTGCTGTTAAATACTCACAGTATTTATTTATACATAGACTTTAAAAATCATGTATTCTAACATCTTGCTGTTTTCTTCCAAAGTTTTGAATAGAATTCAGTTGCTCCAAGACACATTCGTTTACACGTGGGTTTTTCTTTACTAAAATACAGTTACCTTTAGTGTTCTGAAGTGCAAAAGAGAGATGGATCTCCTATTGCTTATGAAAAATGGAGGCCAGTCTTCATTTTCATTACAGATGGTCACCGTCTGTAATTGCTTACAAACCACAGCATAAATTCTAGGATTTTATTTTAATTTCACGGCTACATGGGTAAAGTCAGGTTTCAAAATCATTTCAAAAACAAAATTAATCAAATAAAAAACTTGGACAAGTTTTTATTTTTTATTTTTTTAATTTATTTATTTTTTTGGAGACAGAGTCTTGGTCTGTCACCAGGTGCCAGGCTGGAGTGCACTGGTGCGATCTCAGCTCACTGCAACCTCCGCCTCCTGGATTCAAGCAATTCTCCTGCCTCAGCCTCCCGAGTAGCTGGGACTACAGGCATGTGCCACCACGCCCAGCTAATTTTTTGTATTTTTAGTAGAGACGGGGTTTCACCATGTTGGCCAGGATGGTCTCGATCTCTTGACCTTGTGATATGCCCGCCTCGGCTTTCCAAAGTGCTGGGATTACAGGCTTGAGCCACCACGCCCGGTGTAGGTTTTTATTTTTTTGAAGTATTTATTTATTGAGATAAAGTTTTGCTTTTGATTTTTAAAAATATTTATTTTTTTTATTTATTTTTGAGATGGCGTCTTGCACTCTTGCCCGGGCTGGAGTGCAATGGTGTGATCTCGGCTCACTGCAACTTCCATCACCCGGGTTCATGTGATTCTCCTGTCTCAGCCTCCCAAGTAGCTGCGATTACAGGCGCACACCACCACACCCGGCTATAGTAGAGATGGGGTTTCACTATGTTGGCCAGACTGGTCTCAAACTCCTGACCTTGTGAGCTGCCCACCTCGGCCTCCCAAAGTGCTGGGATTACATGCGTGAGGCACCGAGCCTGGCCAAAGTTTTTATTCGTATTTATTTTTTAATTATTTATTTATTTTTTGAGATGGAGTTTTGCTCTGTTGCCCAGACTGGAGTGCAGTGGTGCGATCTTGGCTCACTGCAACCTCTGCCTCCTGGGTTCAAGTGAGTAGCCGGAACTGTAGGCACCTGCCACATCTGGTTATTATTTTTTTGTGTGTGTGTTTTTAGTAGAGATGGGTTTCACCATGTTGACCAGGCTGTTCTTGAATTCTTGGCCTCAGGTGATCTGCCCATCTCAGCCTCCGAAAGTGCTGGGATTACAGACATGAGGCGCTGTGCCTGACCCTGGATAGATTTTTAACGCATTGATAGTTTACCTTAGAAAGAAACCACAAAAATCTTTTAGATTTTCCTATAAAACCCTGTAACTCTTCTTCCATTAAATCTATTTTGCACTTAATTTATGCTGAAAATAGAACTTTGCAAAAAAAAATTAAAAACTCATCTTGTGTCTTCGGTCAAAAAAAAATTCTCATAAAACTCCAGCAAAATGTTTCACTAAACAATTTATCACAATTCAATAGTAACAATTACACATTTTGCGGACAAATTTCAGTATGGGCTTTGTCAGCATACTCCTGCAAGCATGCTGTCAGTTGATTAGAGTAGTAGGCAGGGATTCTCAACTTGCGGTTGCAGCCATCATTAATGGGTAGTGGAACCACAGTAATGGGTGTGAACTTTTTTGGGGGGGAAGTGTAAAGGAACTAGAGCAGGATGGAATAGAAAAATAACAGCATCCTTTGTATGATGCAAGATATAGTTTTCTGATACCTTTGATGTACATGTATTCTGTGCCATGATGTCAAATATGTTTCTTACTGTGGGACAAAGTAAACAAACATTGAGGGAGGCTGAGGCACGAGAATCATTTGAACCTGGGAGGCAGAGGTTGCAGTGAGCCAAGATCACATCACTGCACTCCAGCCTGGGCGACAGAGTGAGACAGTGCATCAAAAAAAAAAAAAAAAAAAAGGCCAGTCACGGTGGCTCACATCTGTAATTCCAGCACTTTGGGAGGCCGAGGCGGGTGAATCACAAGGTCAGGAGATGAAGACCACCCTGGCCAACATGGTGAAATCCCGTTTCTACTAAAAATACTAAAAAACTAGCTGGGTGTGGTGGTACGCGCCTGTACTCCTAGCTACTCAGAGGCTGAAGCAGCAGAATCACTTGAATCCGGGAGGCGGAGGTTGCAGTGAGCTGAGATCACGCTACTGCACTCCAGCCTGGCAATAGAGCCAGACTCCATCTCAAAAAAAAAAAAAAAGAAAAAGAAAAAGAAAATAGAAAAACAGAGGTAGAATTTTGGAAACCCAGGGAGGCCATAAAAAACAGGGAAAAGGAAAACCGGAACCCAGGTTTCTCAACTCGATGTCGGGTGCGTTTCTGAGTCTGCAGGAGCCAAGAGGTGTCCTCCTAGGATGGTGACAGGGAGGTCATTCCCCCAGCACGGAGGGTCTGAGTAGAGTAAGCTCTGTGCAATGTACATGGCGGGGTGGGAGGTTACCTTGTCCATAACCTTGCTGCTTACTCCAGTGAGAAAAGCGAAGCAATCAGAAGAGCATGCCCACCTGCTGCCCTCACTGCATCTGCCTGCCTACCCACCTATCTAAATTTGCCAGGTACTGCGTCTGCCCTATGATCTCCGTAGCGCTGAGCCTCTATGTGTGCACTACCTCCCATTCCCTTTGGCTAGTGTGGTACTTTAAAAGTATGTCCACAAATTCCTTCTAAAGTTGCCTAATCTAACAAAAATACAGGTCATACATTAGAGTTTCAGGTAAAGTCATTATTGAGTACAAGAATCCCCTATGCAATATTTGGAATACACCTATACTAATAAAGCCTTTGTTTATCTTTATTTGGATGTCTGACCATCCTACTTTGACACTGTACTTAGTGACTCCCTTCTAACAAATCAGAGTAAGGGATGACATGCAACTTCTAATACTGGGTCTTGTTCCCATCTTACTCTCTTGCTCTCTTGGATGGCTTGCTCTGGGGGAAGTCAGCCATCATGCTGTGAGGACATTCAAGCAGCCCTGCAGAGGGGCCACGTGGTGAGGAACGGTGGCCACCTGGCCAACGCCATGTGTGGGGGCTTGGAAGGGAGCTCTTCTAGCCCCAGGCAAGCCTGTAGATGACTGTAAGCCTTGGCCAATATTGCCTGTACCCTCGAGGAACCTTGGCAGAATCACCCTGATAAGCTACTCCTGGATTCCGATCCACTGAAACTGTGGGCTAACTTTCTTTTAAATCTCTAAGTAGTGGATAGCTCGTTATGCAGCAACAGAGAACTACCACGTTACTTCCCGACATCACTCCGGGAGCTGCCCTCTGTCTGGCATCATCGCTTTCTCTCTTTCCTGACCATTCCCAGGGGCACACAGACAGGCTATAATTTCTACTCTCTTAAAGAAAGTTCTCTCTTGACCTCAAATGTCCTATTTTTTGTTCCTCTATATCGAGAAATTCCTCCCACTGTCATCCATCATCACTATTTCTGATTTCTTTTCCCCATTCCCTTCTGAACTACTCCAGTGAGGCTTTTCAGCATCCCAGCCCCTCTGAAACAGCTGTAGCCAAAAACTTAATACCCCTCTTGTGTTAAAGCCAGAGTTCAATCTTCAGGCCTCATCAGACTTGACCCAAGTATCATTTAATAAATATTTCTAAGTAGCTACTATGTGTCAGGCATTTTTCTAGATGCTGGATGTAGAGCAAACACATCCAAACCCACATCCCTACCCTGACCGGCCTGCTGTGGAAGGAGCGGGGCTGGGGGGAGGGACCAACAAGAAACAAGTAAACCACCGTGAATATTCATGAATGAAACGATATGATGTCTGGGATCAAATATTTCAAAATAATGGGACAATGAGCAGGAGTGAAGAGGAATCAGGATTAGCTACTGCCGACACTGAGGCTGGCGCTGGGCGTATAGAAACACATTCAACTCTTCTCTACTTTGGTACCTGTTTGAGGTTGTCCATGAGTCTTTTTAAAAAGCACGTTGCATATCATCTCATCTGTAGCCCAGGAGATGGGGTGTGGCAATTTAAATAGGGGGTCATGACCTGTCGGGGTGGGTGAGAGGGTGACAGGAGACAGCTGGCGAAAAGCATTCTATGGAGAGAGAATCACAGCTGCAAAGGCCTTGGCTTAAGAGAACGCCTGGAGTGTTCTAGAAACAACAGGGAGGTCAGCATTCGGAGGACAAGCGGGCAGAGGGGAGAGCACTGGACAGGCCGCAACAAAAATAACAAAATATGTTATACAGTATTTGTTTCTGCTCTTCTGACAGTTGATGACTACAAAAGAAGCTAAAACTCACCGGGCGCGGTGGCCCATGCCTGTAATCCCAGCAGACTGGGAACCGAGGCGGGTGGATCGCCTGAGGTCAGGTATTTGAGACCAGTCTGACCAATACGGTGAAACCCCATCTCTACTAAACATACAAAATTAGCTGGGCATGGTGGTGCATGCCTGTAATCCCAGCTACTCGGGAGGCTGAGGCAGGAGATTTACTTGAATCCGGGAGGCAGAGGTTGCAGTGAGCCGAGATTGTGTCATTGTACTCCAGCCTGGGCAACAAGAGCGAAACTCCATCTCAAAAAAAAAAAAAGCTAAAACTCTAATTGCTGGAGTGAAAATTATCAAGCCCCATATAACAAAGAAAAAGAAAGAAAATAACTGAAATGACATTTCTATTGTTTTACCATATACAGATGTTTTGCAAAGTTACTACATTCATTTAAAACATAACTTGGGTTATACTTAATATAGAAATGATTTTTATGGGTACACATGGTCATAAAGATGGAAATAACTGGCCGGGCTCATGCCTGTAATCCCAGCACTTTGGGAGGCCGAGGTGGGCGGATCACTTGAGGTCAGGAGTTGGAGACCAGCCTGGTCAACATGCTGAAACCCCATCTCTACTAAACATACAAAATTAGCTGGGCATGGTGGTGCATGCCTGTAATCCCAGCTACTCGGGAGGCTGAGGCAGGAGATTTACTTG